>JAODAL010048263.1:0-29172 GCA_025379985.1 Phyllomedusa bahiana | reverse complement strand
CTCTCCTCTCTCCCAATTTTCCCTTCACTGGTTCCCTTTGCCCAGCGAATTCATTTCAAAGCTACTAACCCTGACCTACAAGGCTCTCCATGACCTCTCCCTCCATAATCTCTCCCCTTAAATTTCCAAATATCCCCCCTCCCCACAATTTTTCCGCTCCTTCGGACTTTCCTCTGCTCCCCTCATCTCAGCTCCTCACACCACTGTCTCCCAGACTTCTCCCGTTCCACACCCACACTCTGGAACTTACTGCCCCAACACATCAGCCTCTCCTCCACTTTCACCAGCTTCAAAACCAACCTGAAAACCCATTTCTTCAGGCTTTCCTATAACCTACACTAACCGTGCTGCCACTACTTCCTCCTCAACCCTGTCTGCCCCTCACCTCCTGTCTCTCTCCCCCTCCTTGTAGATTGTAAGCTCTCGCGGGTAGGGTCCTCTCTGCCTCTGTCGTACCAATTCTCATTGATCACTTGTCATTGTACTCGTTTGACTTATGTTATGTATGTTACCCCCGTGAATGTACAGGGCCGTGGAATCAATGGCGCTGTAAGATACTTAGTAATAATAATAATAATACTAATATTAATAATAATAATAATAATAATTAAACCACAAGCCTCAGAATAAGTGAGGCACCTAATAGGGTGTGTCCACATGGCATATATAAAATACTGGTCCGATTCTGTTTTTGGGGGATGGTTCTGTCCATGGTTTGCGGATTCACCTGTCCCTCATAACCATTGAATTGCACATCTTCTGCCCAAAAAACGGGTGGAAGATTGTGCATGTTCAAAGTTTTTCAGAACGTCAGCAACTGCAAAGCAGTCCAGCTGAAAATCTGTTCAGTGTAGACTACTCAACTAATTTTCTATTAAAGTCTGTGAGGACGGTTTCTTGTTGGTTTTTAGGCAATTTCCAGATCCACAAACTGTCTGAAAATCCGGTGAAAAAACCATGCCATGGACTGACCCTTAGATTTTGGGGTCTCATTTCCATTAGGATATTTTGTAGGCGCCATTACAGGCCTACAGGCACCCTACGGTGCTAAAACTTAACAAAGACCCCTAAAAAGATACCATTTTGGAAACTATACCCTTTAAGGAATATAGTCACAGGTATAGTGAGTATATTGACCCCACCAGTGTTTCACAAATTTTTTTATGTTGTAAAAAATGAAAAAAATTTATTTTTCCAATAATATGCAGTTTTATCTGAAAATGCTTAGTTTTCACATTGAATCCTGGAAAAGAAGCATCCTGAAATTTGTTATGCAATTTCTTCCAAGTTCGGGAATACCCTGTATATGGGTGTAACCTGCTGTTTGGGCACATGGCAGGGCGTACAAGGGAGGAAGCACTATATAGCTTTTGGAAAGCAGATTTTGGTGGGTGCCTTGTCAAATTTGCAAAGCCACCTAAGTACCAGAACAAGTGAACCCTTCCAGAAGTCACCCCTCAGGAAACTCATCTAAGGGTTTTTTGTGCATTTTGGGCCCATGGGTGTTTTTTTAGCACTGGGCCATTAAAATGAGGGGGAAAAAAAAACTGTAATTCCGCCATTGTTTTTTGGGCTTTATTTTTACAGTGTTTGCCATGAGGTATAAATGACATTATGGGCCACATGTAAGAAAACTGTCTAGGTCTAAAACTCCTAACGTGTCCTCAAAACCGTGAGTTGGCCCAAGGCCCATACCTCCACTATAATTTTGTATAATTAGTAAATTGAGTGTTGTTTTTTCTATTTTAGGGACGTCTTTATTCATCAATTTTAATCATATTTATTAAATGTTATCTTTTCGATTGGGTTTTGAAAAATTTTGCAGAGTATTCTTGATGAAATACCTGATCAAATATAGTCTTTGCAAGTATACACATTTATTTAGGGCACAAAAATGCCTTGTCCTGGCACTGCAGTGAGCACAGCTTATGCAAGCTCAGAGACTGAGTGACATCGTGCCACTGGTGTAAGAGGCTTCATCACTGAGACTGTAATATAGAACCTTTGACTAAAGGATTATAGACAAAGTTTGTGTGACATTGTATCACTGGTACAGAGGACCAGAGAGGAAGGGTATAGAGAAATAACAGTCACACCAGTACCACCAGTCACAAACACTATAAATAAGTTTTAGGCTACCAAGGGAAAGCCGAGAAGCATATTTTATCTCCTGACATGTCTGTTTTAAGAAATATGTTTTAATAAAACTTAGGTTCCCTGTGAAATAACAATTCTGGGGCATTTTCTTCTATAACTCTGTATTGTGCTGTTCCTCTGTTATTCCCTCTAGAAATCTATTACTGATTTTGTCAGCTGGGGATTAGCAATAGAGAGTATGTCCCAGCTCACACTGACATTGTTAGCAATGATTGGACAACATCAGAAGGTAAAGGGTGACACCCTGAAATGGTAAGACCCAACTGACAGAATCAGTAATAAATGTCTAGAAGGAATAATAGAGGAATAGCACAACACATACAGTGCCTCCCCTCACATTTTGTAAATATTGTATTATAGCTTTTCATGGGACACTGAAGATAAGACACTTTGAGGTCGCTTCCACTGGCGCGACTTGCTTGCGGGGGCAGCCAAGGTATAGCGAGGTACAGAATCGTAAGACGAGGCGTAGTCGGGGACAGGCGGTAAGGTCAGGGCAGGTGGCAATGTTTCGTAGTTAAGAGGCGTAAGCAAGGAGGTAGGGTACACGGTAAGGACGGAGACTCAAAGAACGCTTTCCCAATAGGCTAGAGGACACTAAAGATCCGGCGGGGACATTCCGGAAATGAGAACCTTATATAGGGTCAGCCACCGGCCAACAACCAATAGTCGGCGCGCTGGCCCTTTAAATCTGAGGAAGCCGGCGCGTGCGTGCCCTAAGGAGCAGGGTCGCATGTCGCGCGTCGCAGGGGAGACGCACGGAAGCAGGAGCGCAATCTGGTAAGTTCAGCTGCATAGGAGAACGAGTGCGTCCGCGGCCCGACACGCGGACTGCGGCGCAACTCGTCCCCGCAGCCGGAGTCCCGGTTAGCCCCCCCCTTAGGCTTCCCCCTCCTCCTAGACCGGAGAAATCTCACCAACAGGGCACGGTCCAAGATGTTCTCCTCCGGTTCCCAAGATCTCTCCTCAGGCCCGAATCCCTCCCAATCAACAAGAAAATTTACGTCTTCCCCTATGATAAGATTTCATGGCCAGGATGTCCTTCACCGCAAAGACATTGGGGGTTACTGCTTCAGGAGCAGGGGGGGCGTGTAATCCTCCGGGAGAAGCGATTTAGCACGACAGGCAGGGAGACATGAAAAGAGTTTGGGATCCGCATGGAGGGTGGGAGCCGGAGCTTATAGGCCACAGGATTCATACGTTTCAACACCTCAAACGGCCCCAGGAACCGTGGACCTAGTTTATAGCACGGTATCTTCAGCCGAACGAATTTGGTAGAGAGCCACACCTTGTCACCAGGAGCAAAAGTAGGAGCAGGTATCCTCTTCTTGTCCACCTGGGCTTTCATGCGGACAGCTGCCCGCTGTAGGGACTGGCGAGTCTGCTCCCAAACCATTGCATCCACTGCGGGGACTTCGGAGGAAGAGGCCAAAGGGAGAGGTGGGTGGTGGTGCCATCCATAGACCACATAGAAGGGTGAAGCACCAGAAGATTCTGAATCCAACCAATTATAAGAAAACTCCGCCCAAGGTAGTAAGTTGGACCAATCATCCTGGCGAGCCGAGACAAAAACGCTGCAGATAGGCACCCAAGACCTGATTGACTCTCTCTACTTGGCCGTTGAACTGTGGATGGTATGCCAAGGAGAAATCTAGCTTCCCCTGCAACCGGGAACAGAGAGCGTGCCAAAATCTAGATATAAACTGGACCGCTCGGTCTGAGACGATGTGCTGTGGCAGGCCATGTAGGTGGAAAATATGCATAAAGAAGAGCGTGGCGAGGCGAGGGGAAGATGGTAACCCGGGCACAGGGACAAAGTGATACATCTTGGAAAATCGATTCCCCCCCCCGTCCCCCACGACCCTCACCGATCCACTGTGTTACCCGAGGAGGGAGAAGGAGCATTTATAAAGTCCATCCGTCACATTATCCAAGGTGTACAGTGTGTCGCAAAGGTTGCAGCAGGCCGGCAGGCAGAGGCGAGGAGCCCTTATTCGGTCGCAAGTAGTCAGGCTCTACGAATTCCCTCGTATCTCTTGGCACAGACCAGCCCACCAGTAAACCGATAGATTAACTGATATTATCTCCTGGCACCCGGATGCCAACCACCAGAGAACCTATGTCCCACTTCAGGATTCTCCAAGAAGCGACGGCCGGCACATATGTCTTGCCCTGGAGGAACTGTTGAAAACGACGGGAGCCGCGTGAACCAGCGTTCAGGAGAGAGGAATGTTGTGGGCAGTGAATTCCTCTCCAACGATATCCAAAGCACGGGAGAGGCATCAGCCCTTCATTCTTTTTCTGTGGGATGGAAGTAATACGAAAGTCCCTGAGATTGGGAGAAGAAGAGGTGACACAACGAGCTGACGAGGATTAAGTCGCTGAGGGCCGATGAAGATACAGATAGGTTCTTGTGGTCTGTGAACACATCCAAAGGGGAAATTGACGGGCCCCTTTCAGGAGGTGGCGCCATTCCTCCAGTGCCATCTTGATGGCAAGCAACTCCTGGTCCCCGATGGCATAGATCTTCTCTGCCGGCGAGAAGCTCTTGGAGAAGAACCCACAAATGAGTGTCTTCCCCTTTGCCCCTTCTGAGTAAGGACTGTAAATGCTCCCACAGAGGAGGCGTCAACTTCCAACGAGAACGGCTCTCAAGGTCTGGGCGAGACAAGATGGGTGCAGAGGCGAAAGCGGCCTTTAACTCGGAAAATGCCCTTTCGGCCGCTGAGGCCAACATTCGATTTAGCCCCTTCTTCTTCCGTGAGGCACGATCGGAGACACCAATGTGGAAAAGCGGGGAATGAACTGGCGATAATAGTTAGCAAACCCCAAGAACCGTTGTATGGCCCGGAGGCCTACGGGTGTGGCCACTGTAGGATCGCTGACAGCTTTGTAGGGTCCATTTGAAGACCTCTGTCAGAAACAATATATCCGAGGAAGGGCAGGCTGGACTAGTGGAACAGACATTTTTCTAATTTAGCGTATAGGCGGTTACTGCGTAGACGTTGCAGAACCAAGCGTACTTGTAGCCGATGGGTCCGTAGATCCGGAGAGAATATCAGGATGTCGTTTAGATATACGATGACGCAAGAGTATAGTAGATCCCTGAAGATATCACTGACGAACTCCTGAAAGACCGCAGGAGCGCTACACAACCCGAAGGGCATCACCAGGTATTCAAAGTGCCCATCTCGGGTGTTGATGCCGTTTTTCCACTCATCACCCTCCGTGAATCCTGATGAGATTGATGCTCCCCGTAGATCCAACTTAGTAAAGGACCCTGGCCCCTCGAAGTTGGTCGAAAGTTCCGAGATTAGAGCAAAGGGTCCATTCTCACAGTAATTTTATTTAAGCCCCGGTAGTCTATGCACAGGCAGAGAGATCCATCTTTCTTCTGTTCGAAGAAAAAAACGGCTCCGGCAGGTGAGGAGGATTTTCGAATAAAGCCCTTCTGTAGATTCTCTTGAATGTAAGCCGACATGGCCTTTGTCTCCAGCACGGACAGCGGGTATACCCTGCCCCGAGGAGGACTGGTCCCAGGCTGGAGATCAATGGGCAGTCATAAGGGGCGGTGAGAGCGGAAGAGACTCGGCCGTGTTTTTACAGTGAACACATCAGAAAAGTCCTGATATTCGGTAGCATACCTGGCAGCGGTCTGCGTCGATTTGAGAGACAACAGAGCGCAGCGGGCGGAGGTGCCAGCAGACAGAATTTGGCAGTCGGCACCCCAACGCATGACCTAACCGGTTCTCCAGTTGAGCATAGGGGCATGGTGATGCAACCAGGGAAGCCCCAACAGGATCGCCGACGAGGACCGGGGCAGTGTGAAGAACGAGATCCTCTCCTTGGCAAGACCTCCCACGTGGGAGAGACACAGCTCGGCTGTACCGATATGGTGTCACTGACAAAGTTCCCCACTGACTGAGGATACTCACCAATGGGTCTCTCAGCTATCCACCGGAAGTTGATACGAGACACCAGGGCGACGTGGGAATGGAAATTCCCAGCCGAACCGGAGTCCAGAAATACCGGAACTTGGAACATGAGTCCAGAGTCAGTCGTGACCTCCACTGGCATGGAAAGACATGGAGAGGAAGAATTCACATCTAGGGACGCCTCTCCAACATGGACTAGGTGCGAGTGTTTCCCGGACGCTGGGGAATGTGGAGGGCAGCCCATACAAAAATGGTCCGGGCAGTGGCTACAGTAAAAAGGGGGGGGGGGGTGGGGGGGGGGGGGGGGGGGGGGGGGGGGGGGGGGGGTGGGGTTTTTATATATTAAAACAGGCACAACCTCTCTTGGCGCCGACGGGACAACTCCTGCTCAGATATGTGGGCTCGGTCAACCTGCATAGGCTCTTCACTGGACGTTGAGAGCGGCAGCGGAAGCTCTCTGAAAACACCTGGGCCAGAGTGGGGTAGGCGGCGGGGCCGCGCAAGGTCGCGTTCAAGACGAAGCTCCTCTTGCCTCTCAGCGAAGCGTACGTCTATGCGGGTGGCTAGATGGATCAAGTCACTTAGGTAGGATGGTAAATCCCTTGCCGCTAGAGCATCCTTGACCCTGATGGACAGGCCTTTCTTAAAGGTGGCGCACAGGGCGTCATCGTTCCAAGACAGTTCTGACGCCAGGGTGTGAAATTGGACCGCACTAATCCCCGACGAGGAATCGCCCTGCTACAGTTCAGTAGCGCAGTCTCCGCAGAATAATGCTCATGCCGGCTCTGTCAAAAACACTGCCAAACTCCTGTGAAGAAGCTTGCAGGTCCGGAATCCCCTGGGTCGCTCCTGTACCAAAGAGGGGAGCCCAGGCAAGGCTTCCCGGCCAGTAGACAACCACAAAGCAACCTTTGAACGTTCCGTGGGGAACTGGGTCTGCCAACATTCAATGTGCATGGAGCACTGGCCGATGAAATCCCTGCACAGCTTAGGGTCCCCCTCAAACTTCGATGGTAGCGGGAGCCGGAGCTTGGGGCCCACAGCCACAGGTAGAGCAGCAGGCGGAGGCATAGCCACGGGTGGAGATGGCGGCTGCTGTTGATTCGCCAGTAGTTGCTGTAACATGGAGGTCAGCTGGTCTATCTGCTGAGCTTGTTGCGCAATCTGTTGTGACTGCTGCGCAATGACGGCTACAAGGTCCGCTTCACCAGGCACCTTGGCGGGATCCATGGCCGGAGCTTGCTGTCACGGTGGTCGGTAGTGGATCCGCTGGACCAGCGCAAGCGATGGCGTAAGCCACACCAGGGAAGCGTAGTCTAAGTATACCCGGTCTTCAAAACAGATCCCGCCGCATAGCGGGATGGACTTCTGCGTGGGAATCTACCAGGTCGCTTCCACTGGTAGGACTTTACTTGAGGCGGCACCAAGGTGTAGCGAGGTACAGAATCGTAAGACGAGGCATAGTCGGGGACAGGCGGTAAAGTCAGGGCAGGCAGCAATGGTTCGTAGTCGAGAGGCGTAAGCAAGGAGGTACGGTACACAGAGACTCAAAGAATGCTTTCACAATAGGCTCAGAGGCTAAAGATCCGCGGGAATTCCCGGAAATGAGACTCTTATATAGGGTCAGCGACCAACCAACAACCAATAGTTGGCGCGCTGGCCCTTTAAATCTGAGGAAGCCGGCGCACGTGCGCCCTAAGGAGCGGGGACACGTGCCGCGGCCGGCAAGGAAGCCGCACGGAAGCAGGAGCGCAGTCTGGTAAGTTCAGTTGCACAGGAGAACGAGTGCATCCGCGGCCCGACACGCGGAACGCGGCGCCACTCGTCCCCGCAGCCGGGGAGAGGGCAGGAGTCCCGGTGAGCCCGCAGCCCGGCCAGGGGGCCACGGGACCACCGGTATCAGATGCTAAGTAAAGTAGTCAGTGTAGAGCTTGTATAACCGTGTAAACTTGGTGTGCCGTAAAATAACTCAACACACAACCACCAATGTCTAAACCGCTGGCAACAAAAGCGAGTACATCCCTAAGTTAAAAAAAAATGGACAAATTGTGCCCGAAATATCAACATTTTGTGTGGCTTTCATTATTTTCCATCACTGCCTTAAGTCTCTTGGGCATGGAGTTAACGAGAGCTTCACAGGTTGCAGCCACTGGAATCCTCTTCCACTTCTCAATGACAACATAGAGCTCACAGAGCTGGTGGATATTAGAGACTTTGCGTTCCTTCAACTTCTGCTTGAGGATGCCCACAGATGTTCAATAGGGTTTAGATTTGGAGACATAATTGGCCAGTCCAGAACTTTTACCCTCATTTTTTTTTTAGCAAGGCAGTGGTTGTTTCGGAGGTTTGATTGGGGTCATTATTATGTTGAAATATTTCCCTGCGGCCCAGTTTCCAAAGGGAGTGGATCATGCTCTACTTCAGTATGTCACAGTACATGTTGGCATTCATGGTTCCATCAATGAGCTATCACTCCCCACAGCCGGCAGCACTCACGCAGTCCCAAACCATGACACCACCATGCATGACTGTATGCATACATACTTTTCTTTCTACTCCTTACCAGGTCGCCCCCACACTCACTTCGCACCATCTGAACCAAATAAGGTTATCTTGGTCTCATAAGAACACAGGGCATGTGTCAGGGCTAAGCTGTGCTCAGACTGCAGACAGGCTGCAAGAGCTGATGTGCACTCCCTCCCTGAATACACTTGGCTGCCTGACAGCTCTGTAGTGACCAGGGGCCCAGCCACTCCTGACAGGGCCGATTTTTTTGTGAACCAGCCAATGGGAGGACCCGAAGGCCGCTCCAATCAGCTGCAGGGGCGGTATCCAGGAATCCCATTTTAACTCCCTGAAAGCTGACTGCTGCGCCTGTGATATTCCTGGCTACCTGGTTATTTGTTTTTTGTGTTTTGCTTATACCAGTATAACTGACCTCGCCTGTTTCTCCCTGACCCCGGTTTGGTCTCCTGATTTTATACCTCGCTCCCGTTCGTCGTTTGACCTCGGCATGTTTACGTTTATCCCTCTGGTCTGATTTTTGTGCTTTGGGCATTCCTATTTGTATTGACCCGGACTGTCTGATTATTCTACTTCTCACGTCCCCAGCACTTCAGCAGAGCAGGGACTGTCGACCCCAGTTGCGTTGCCGCCAGGTGGGCAGCACGTCAAGTAGGCATGGAAAGTGGGGCTTGGTTCCAGTCAGGGCTCACTGCACCTCCCTTGACTTGACATAATCACAGGCCAAAACCGTTACTGCTACTACCCCACTATGGACCCATGACAGCTCCTGGTAGAAGCAAGATGCAGGGGCTAACCCAGCTAGTCCAGGATCTGGCGCTGAGGGTAGAACAACAGGAGGCTACCCCAAGTCAGAGGGTCCCTGCATTAGCTGACCATGTGAAGGATTTATTGGTGGCTTACCCTACCCCTGGTACTGTAGATGAGGCCATGGCACTGGCCGTTCGTCTGCACAGACTTTTAGGAGAGACTGGCAAGAAAAGGTTCCCCGCCCGGGTGGTCCCAACCATGTCACCCCTAGATCCCGTTGTTTTCCGACGCAAACCAGAGGAGCCCATGCAAGTAGGGGCTTTTTCTGTCACTGCGGCTAGTGACCGTAGACTACTCGTCCACATCCAGGGTTTTTGTGCTTCTACTGGGAGAAGATGGACACAGAATTTTCGGAATGCACCAAACGGAAGACCCGTCGAAAAAACTCCACGCCTAGGTGGTCAGAAGGAGAGATCACCTAGGCCCGAGATGTATTTCCTATTGTATCTTAAATATGTTTGCCTGCTATCCCCACCCCCCCCCCCCCCCCCCCCAGTTTAAGATTTCATACTGTCGCTGTTCCGTTTCTGGGAGTGCGTTTGTGGATTCTGGATCAGCTTCTAAATTTTGTTGATGCGTCTTTCGCCAAACGTCTGGGGCCTACCTTGTAGACCCGCTATCTGACTCGCTGCGGGCTGTGGCTATTGACTCCATTCCACTAGCTCGGGGCGCAATGCAATATTGTACCCCGGAGCTGGAGATGGTGGACGGATCCATACATATTTGAAAAGTGTATTCATTCGTCATGGAGGGGCTGCCCGCTGATGTGGTGTGGGGCTGCCCTGGTTCAGAAACATAATCCAGTGTTTTGACTGGAATTCAGGGAATTAGTCAGGTGGGGACAACGGTGTGTTGACAGAGATGTCTCCTTACCATGCTGGCAATACTGATGTGGCAGCTAATGTTCTTCTGGAAGCGGTGGTGCCAGCGTTAAAGCTATGCGGCATCTGTGAAGGTCGATGCTCTGCTAAGGTTCCCATGAAACTCGTTCCTCCCTGGTGAACTATGCCCTCCACCTGTACCTGAACGTCCGTATGTGGTTCAGGAGGTGGATAACCCGTGGCTTATCGGCTGAAATTATCCCTCTCTCTCTGTGTACATAACGTGTCCCGTCGTGCACTTCGTAAGAGATAAATTCAGCCTGTGACTTCCGCCCTCTAGGGGGCCCCCCCCCTCCTTCTCCAGTTTCGCATAGAGGGGGAGTTAGAACCCAGACATGGGAAGGGTCCAGTGGCCCTCCTTAAAGGGGGGGTACTGGTCAGCTAAGCTGTGCTCAGACTGCAGGCTGCAACAGCTTTGATGTGCACTCCCTCCCAGAAACACTTGCTGCTGACAGCTCTGTGAGTGACAGGGGCCCAGCCACTCCTACAGTGGGCGAGTGAACCACCAATGGGAGGACCCGGAGGCCGCTCCAATCAGTCTGCAGGGGCGGTAGCCAGGAATCCCATTTAAAAACTCCCTGAAAGCCTGACTGCTGCGCCTGTAATATCCCTAGGCTACCTGGTTTATTTGTTATTTGTGTTTGCTTACCTATACATGACCTCGGCCTGTTTCTTCCTGACCCCGGTTTGTCTCCTGATTTTGTACCTCGCCTCCCGTTCGTGTTTGACCTCGGCATGTTTACGTTTATCCTCTGGTTTCTGATTTGTGGCTTTGGCGTTCCTATTTGATATTGACCCGGACTGTCTGACTATTCTACTTCCTCACGTCCCCAGCACTTTAGCAGAGCAGGGACTGTCGCCCAGTTTCCGTCTGCCGCCTAGGGCAGCACGTCAAGTAGGAAGGGACAGTGGGCTGGTTCCAGTTAGGGCTCACTGCACCTCCCTTGACGTGACAGCATGGTTCCAGTCATCATTGTCCATAGTCTGCTTGTCTTCCGCAATCTGTTTGTAGGCTTTCTTGTGCATCATCTTTAGAAAAGGTTTCCTTCTAGGATGACAGCCTTACAGGTCAATTTGATGGTGTGTGCGGCGTATAGTCTGAGCATTGACAGGCTAACTCCCCACTCCTTTAACCTCTACAGCAATGCTGGCAGCACTCATATGTCTGTTTTGAAAAGACAGTCTGTGGATATGATGATGAGCATATGCACTGAACTTCCTTGGTCGACCATTGAGAGGCCTGTTCTGAGTGGAACCTGTCTTGTTAAACTGCTGTATGGCCTTGGTCACTGTGCTGCAACTCAGTTTCAGGGTTTTGGCAATCTTCTTATACCCTAGACCATCTTTATGTAGATCAGCAGTTCTTTTTTACAGATCCTCACCGAGTTCTTTGCCATGAGGTGTTGAACTTCTAGTTACCAGTATGAGAGAGTGTGAAAACAATAACACCAAATTTAACACACTTGATCCGCATTCACATCTGAGATCTTGTAGCAGTAATGAGTCACATGACACCGTGGAGGATAAATGGCAAATTGGGCACAATGTGTCCATTGTCACTTTTGTTTCCAGCGGTGTAGGCATTTATGGCTGTGTGTTGAGTAATTTTGAGAGCACCCCCACTGTACACTATTATACAAGCTGTACACTGATTACTTTACATTGTGTCAAAATGTCATATCTTCAGTGTTGTCCCATGAAAAAATATAATGCAGTATTTACAAAAATGTGAGCGTTGTACTCCCTTTTTTGAGATACTGTATAAGAGAAGATGCTCCATTGTTATTTTACAGGGTGTATAACTATTTACTAAAACAAACATATTGGGAGGTCCTCTATAAATTAAAGTGGATTGCAAAAGTTTTCATACCCCTCTGCCAATCCCAGTGAAGGGATTGGCAGAGGGGAGAGGCAGAGAAGTAGGGAGGAGAGAGATGGATAAGACGGGCAGCAGAGTGAAGGATGAATTGGAGGGGAGCGAGAGTGCTGGATGGGAGGCCACAGAGAAGAATGAAGCAGTAGTCTAGGCGGGAAATGACAAGGGCATGGACAAGCATTTTTGTGCTTTCAAAGTTAAGGAATGAGCGGATTCGGGAGATATTTTTCAGGTGGAGGCGGCAGGCAGAGGCAAGGGTTTGGATGTGCGTATTGAAGGACAGATTGGAGTCAAAGGTTATCCCAAGGCAGCGCCCTGTGGAGCTGGTGAGAGAGTGTAGCCATTGACAGTGATAGAGAGATCGGGTGGAGGGATAGAGTGGGATGGTGGGAAGATGATAAATTCAGTTTTCTCCACATTTAGTTTTAGGAGGCGGGAAGAGAAGAAGGTGGATATGGATGAAAGACAATCTGGGATCCGGGAGAGTAGAGAGGTGACGTCTGGGCCAGAGATGTAGAGTTGGGTGTCATCAGCATACAGGTGGTATTGAAAGCCATGTGATGCTATGAGCTGACCCAGGCCGAGGGTGTAGATAGAGAAGAGTAGTGGGCCCAGGACTGATCCCTGGGGGACACCAACAGACAGCGGGCGAGAGGAGGAGGTGGAGCGAGAGTGAGAGACACTGAATGTCCGGTCAGTGAGGTATGAGGAGATCCAGGAGAGAGACAAGTCTGTGATGCCGAGGGAGGAGAGGATGTGTAGGAGAAGTGAATGGTCAATGGTGTCAAAGGCAGAGGACAGGACAGGACAGTGCTCCATGAGATGTTCAGCGCTTGGGTTATTTTTTAAAAACTTAAGTCTGCAATACACTTTGTCACAGCTTTATCCCTGAGCTGTCTGGTGTGTTCCCTGATTTTCATGATGCTGTTTATTCACTTATGTTCTCTAACAAACTTTTTGGGCCTTCACAAAACAGCTGTAGTTACATTGAGAATCAAGTACATGTACAGTAGATGTACTCCTTTACTATTTAAATGATTTCTAAAGTAATTAGTCACACTGGATTTTATTTAGGGGTAACAGAATACAGGAAGAACATAAGATGATTGCCAGCTCCAAAAGTTCCAGAACAAGGATAAAATTAATCTTCTTTGTTTCTTTTGCATTTAAAATCCTATTTCCATTTTCATAGACATCTCCACATAATCTTAGGTTTCACATATCCAGTGATAGGTGTCCTGTTAATGTGTTTCATATCTGACCAGATCCTTAGATGTATCAGAATATAGGAGGCTGAAAATACAGTGCCTTGCGAAAATATTGGGTCTCCTTGAACTTTTCAGCCTTTTGCCACATTTCAGGCTTCAAACATAAAGATATAAAAATTTTAATTTTTTGTGAAGAATCAGCAACAAGTGGGACACAATTGTGAAGTGGAATGAAAAAACTGAAAAAATTGAAAAAATAAAAACTGAAAAGTGGGGTGTGCAATATTACTCGGCCCCTCTACTTTCAGTGCGGCAAATTCACTCCAGAAGTTCAATGAGGATCTTTGAATGATCCAATGTTGTCCTAAATGACCGATGATGATAAATATAATCCACCTGTGTGTTATCAAGTCTCCATATACATGCACCGGGTTCTGTTTAAAGGGCAGAGAGCATCATGAAGACCAAGGAACACACCAGGCAAGTCAGTGATACTGTTATAGAGAAGTTTAAAGCCGGATTTGGATACAAAAAGATTTCCCAAACTTTAAATATCCAAAGGAGCATTGTGCAAGAGATCATATTGAAATGGAAGGAGTATCAGACCACTGCAAATCGACCAAGACCCGGCCGTCCTGCTAAACTCTCATCTCAAACAAGGAGAAGACTGATCAGAGATGCAGCCAAGAGGCCGATGATCACTCTGAATGAACTGCAGAGATCTACAGCTGAGGTGGGAGAGTCTGTCCATAGGACAACAATCTATCGTACACTGCACACATCTGGCCTTTATGGAAGAGTGGCAAGAAGAAAGCCATTTCTCAAAGATATCTATAAAAAGTCTAGTTTAAATTCTGCCACAAGCCACCTGGGAGACACCAAACATGTGGAAGAAGGTGCTCTGGTCAGATGAAACCAAAATTGAACTTTTTGGCAACAATGCAAAACGATATGTTTGGCGTAAAAGCAACACAGTTCATCCCCCTGAACACACCATCCCCACTGTCAAACATGGTGGTGGCAGCATCATGATTTGGGCCTGCTTGTCTTCAGCAGGGATAGGGAAGATGGTTAAAATTGATGGGAAGATGTATGGAGCCAAATACAGGACCATTCTGGAAGAAAACCTGTTGGAGTCTGCAAAAGACCTGAGACTGGGAAGGAGATTTATCTTCCAACAAGACAATAATCCCAAACATAAAGCAAAATCTACAATGGAATGGTTCACAAATAAACGTCTCCAGGTGTTAGAATGGCCAAGTCACAGTCCAAACCTGAATCCAATCGAGAATCTGTGGAAAGAGCTGAAAACTGCTGTTCACAAACGCTCTCCATCCAACCTCACTGAGCTCCAGCTGTTCACAAACGCTCTCCATCCAACCTCACTGAGCTCCAGCTGTTTTCCCAGGAAGAATGCGCAAGAATTTCAGTCTCTCAATGTACAAAACTGATAGAGACATACCCCAAGCGACTTGCAGCTGTAATCGGAGCAAAAGGTGGCGCTGCAAAGTATTAACTTAAGGGGGCCGAATAATATTGCTCGCCCCACTTTTCATTTTTTACAAAAGTTTGAAATATCCTATAAATTTTCGTTCCACTTCATAATTGTGTCCCACTTGTTGTTGATTCTTCACAAAAAAAAAAAAAAAAAAATTAATATCGTTATGTTTGATGCCTGAAATGTGGCAACAGCTTGAAAGGTTCAATGGGGCCGAATACTTTTGCAAGGCACTGTATATGCGCTCTACACTTTTTCAGTTTTTTAAATTTGCAAAACTTTGGAAATGCATGTATCATTTTCTTTACACTTCACAAATACTGCTCTATCACATAAAATATAATTAAAATACATTTAAGTTTGTTTTGTTACATTTAAGGAACAGTTATGCAACCCACTGTTTGTGTATGTGTTCTTTGTAACAGACAAGCTTGAAATACCTCTGAAAGTAAAATGTTTCTGGGTATACATTCATGGCTGTTCTATTTTCCCCCAAGGGGTGTTCCCCACCAGGCCTCTTACACTACCATTACACTCATTTGACTCCACCCAAGGAATTAACATCACCATACCCATTTGAACAACAGATTACTTTCAATATCCAATGATCCAGCGCTTCAAAGATTACGGTAAAACCATGTATTCTTTATTGTATAATCCAAATAACAGGATTATATGTCATAAGGTAACAAATAACATGCCAAGAATATCCAATGATTCAGCGCTTTGAAGAATACATGGTTGTACCGTCATTTTCAAAGCGCTGGATCATTGGATATTGAAAGTAAGCTGTTTGTCTACACCACAATAGCCAGCAGGAATCCGAGTCGCATGGATGGAGAACCACAGATCCAAGCCAGCACTACTTTATACAGCAACAGATGAAGGGTGAGCCTACAACATATATACATTTTTTTCTTATACCCATTTGATCCCTCTTTTATGCATGTTTTACCACTACATAATAGATGATTTTGGGGATTTGTTTACATTTACCTCAAAAAACAACAACAAAATTGCTAAACGTAAAAACTACTAAAACATTTATTCATAGCTGGTGGCACTTTCAGACCTGTGCTAAACACTTTATTGATATTTTCTATTGCTTTCATCTGTTCCTTTATCAGTTGTGCCTTTGTGCACTGCCATATCTCCTGTTCTATTTTACATGACCAAACCTATTTTTTTCTTCCAATACCTACAGTCACAATGGCTATTTTTAAGGATTTTTTAAAATGCTTTTCACTTTCTGTTCTATTTGAAGGAATTACTGGACAATTGCTTTAAAGAGGACCTGTCACCTCCAAGGAAACCTCATGACGTAACAGAAGACCAAAATACAAACACTTCCATAAATATGCTGACTGAAAGTCAGTTAAAAAAAAAAAAAGCTCTAGCCCTTTAAGATAGGATTGAAGTCAGCCCAAGTCGGTACCTGACAGCTTGATGGATCACTATGTTGACAGCTGTGTAAAACTGACTGCTTCTGAGCAGTCTACATCATATCTGTACCCTGGTAAGCTCTGGGCTTCTATTTCTGTGCTTGATATTATAACACTAGCAGCAATGTAATTTAGATGTCTGTGTGCTACGGAGGAGGCTGGAAGCAACAGGTAAACCCTGTCACACTATCTCCTCAGTGTGCTTTGCCTGCTGCACTGTGTGGAGTCAGCTACTCAGATTACCCTGTACAAGCAGCTATATCCTCAGCTCCCCCTGCACAGTTGGTATTTACCACAGAAGGAATCTTACTAGATAACAATCCCTGCCTGAGAAAAGTGATAGTAAAATTGGATTGCCTGTAAGGCTAGGTCTATGTAGCACAAGAATACCGTTGGATTTTCGGTAGATTCATTATTTTGAATCCGCCGAAAATCTGACAGTAACCTGTGCTGCATAGACAGCAATGAATAGTCTGTGCTTTAGTCTACACATCACAGATTTTTTAGCGTCGCGTTTAAAATCCGGTGGAATATGCAACGTGTTGTACATTCTGTAGAATTCCACCCAGATTTGCCATCAGCCCTGTTACATTAAATGTACGGGGCCACCAGCAAATCCGAAAAACCGACCACGGCTTCTGCGGTTCTGCAAATGTCAAAATGCCGTCGGATTCAGCCTAATACTAAGGTAAGCCCACGTATTTGCTAATGGCATGTATTGGAAAAAAGTCTTATATTTTCATCTACAATTATTTTTTGTGTGGAGGTGATAGGTAATCTTTACGTTTACCAGTATAACAGTGACCACTAAGGGGCAGTCTCAGTATGTGCTATTGACTTCTAATGTAGCAGAGCTTTTTCCAGTACTTGTACAACCTTAAGCCGAGACAATCAGAATGCAGACTGCCTAGACTTAGACTCTTTAATTTTAGCATTTAGTAGTACTAATGTGTATAAGTTATTATAAAAGGCCAGCATGACTTGTACATATGATGCTTCAAACAACCGTAACACAAATATTCTTTTTTAACCAAGCTGAAGAGGCATAATTATCACTTACTAGAAAAAATGTTTTATTTAACTCAATTCTATGCAACATAAAATTGTTGATTGCAGTGTTCCTTGCCATCCTCTGTTTTCCCAGTCACCTTCAGCCTTAGTTTTTTCATAATAATATAAAAAAATTATAGGGGCTCTGTGATGAATCATTCAATTTAAATGATAAGGGCAACACTGCCGTTCTTCAGTAGTCTCCTGGAGGGTTTAAACTTCAGTGCATTTTTTCCTTTACTTTTAACATAAGAGTATTGCTAAAATCGGCTAAGTCCTAACACTACTTTCAGGTCATTTCAAGTGAATTAGCTTAAGTATTAAGAGAACTTAGGCTGCTTAACTCACCCAGAAAGATAATATAGTGAAATATAGAACTATAAGTGAACTTTGAACTTGAAATTTATAAGATCCCTCTATGTGAATTAAATTGGCTTGCCTGTGATTATATGTGATAAACTTATTTTTTTGATCACTGCAGTCTTGTTTTACTTTATTCTTTGTTTCTATCCATTTTTATGGTGGCTCTATTTTGGCTTCTTAGCCACTACACATGTTTACAGTACTTCCTAATTGGAACAACAGAAGATAGCTCTATGTAGCTATGGAGCATTTTGGTGTGTTTTTGATGTATTTTTTTGCAGAAATGCACAGCATTAATTGCTGTGTAATTCTGCAAAAGAGTTAGTCCATGCCACTTAGCTTCCCGGTGATTAGACGTTGCAGAGAGTGACATAGCTAACCTGGTCACTGCTGCTAGAGAGGTGGTCAGTAACTTAGGAAACCATATGTAAACAGGCAGGATAGAATACCTGCTGTATCTTTGACATGAAGCAAAACCAGAAGAGAGACGTAATTGATAAACTACTACAGCAGTCACTAATCAGAAGTCCATGCCACTTAGCCTCCCGGTGATTAGACGTTGCAGAGAGTGACATAGCTAACCTGGTCACTGCTGCTAGAGAGGTGGTCAGTAACTTAGGAAACCATATATAAACAGGCAGGATAGAATACCTGCTGTATCTTTGACATGAAGCAAAACCAGAAGAGAGACGTAATTGATAAACTACTACAGCAGTCACTAATCAGAAGTCAGGATGGGTGCTTCGTGCAGGCGAAGCATGAGATTGGCTGAGCTTGGATATCTGATGTGTGAGCTTGGCTGTCTGATATCCCAGCTGTTTAACTCTTTAGAAGCCACAGTCAAAAGCAACGGTATCATCTCGGTGGTTTCAGAAATAAAAGGCTTACTTGGTTATCCCACTAGCATCAACCCCCAACACAATTGCAAGGTGCTGATGGGTTTTTACGGCAACTGGAGGTCTAATGAAGGCCGCCAGTTCTACAATGACTGTATGGTGTAAGGCCTGGGCTATGTTCTTACCAAAATTTGATGTACATTTACAACATTATGTCAGCAGGCGAGTATGAAGTGGGTTCACCTTAATATCCAGTGGGTGCCAGCTGTTAATTACAGCTGACACCTGCTGCTAAATGTTACCGTGGCATCTAAATGATAA
The DNA here is from genome assembly GCA_025379985.1 of Phyllomedusa bahiana. NCBI lineage: Eukaryota > Metazoa > Chordata > Amphibia > Anura > Hylidae > Phyllomedusa > Phyllomedusa bahiana. The sequence continues at coordinate 10,272 of JAODAL010048263.1, read as the reverse complement.
ACAAATGGTGCCGTGGTCTGTTGCGACCACCGAATGGTTCCCCCCCCTTGCAATCATAGAATGCCAACCTGATGTCATGGCAGACGGGTTCCTAACAAAGCCCTCCCATCTTATTACTCCTATTACACACTGCATAAGGATGTAGTTAGAAAATGATGTAAAACACCATATTTAGGTCCTTAGGTGGAGAAATGAAATAGTTATTGCTCTCGGAAAATGGTTTAAAAAAGTTTCAAAAATTAATACGTTAATCAAAAGTATTAAAGTATAAGGAACAGGACGAAAACGTGTTATTATTTAAATTGTATTGACCTTCGGAATAAAGATAAGATGAACCATGACAAACTGCAGTATGTACACATTGTTGTCACCTTTCATTGTAATCCTACCTGTGCTGCTAATGAGGAAACTACTTAACTGTTAATTTAATCTACAATTAATGCCAAATTTCTCTGTCTGGTGCCGGAGGTCAAAATCCCTCTGCTAAGACCCGGCCACTTTTTTTTTAAAAAGGGCAAAGAGCAGCACAAAAGCACTGCAAAGTCATACTTTTTTGAATAAATGTGGTTTAAGCAAAATGTATGGCTTTTGTACATGGCGTACTAAATCCTCCCAATCTTTTTAACTCCTTATCGACATGTGACGTATGAGTACACCATCATGGTGAGTCCGTTCCATAGGAGGCAGGTGCCGGCTGATTCTTAAAACTGACATCTGTTTCTAATAGCGGGGATTGGAGCTGGCCCCAATCCCGGCTGTGTAACCCTTTAGATGCCACGGTGTCCGTGACATCTAAATAAATAAGGAATGGTGCTCCTCTGTCCGATCATGGCACCTGGAAGCATAATGATGGCTTCCATAGCTGCTATGTTAGTGCTTCTGTTACTTCCCTCCTATATAATACAGAAGGGTGTTAAATACACTAGAGGGACTACAGGTAGAAATCTAAAATAAAATAAAAAAAATCCTTTTGCCATTTTCTAAAGAAAAAAATAAAAAAGTTACACATAATTGGTATCTCCGCATCCGTAAAAGTCCAATTATGTTATTAAAATATAACATTATTTGTCCAGTATGCTGAACTTCATAAAGGAAAAAAAATTCCAAACACCAAAAAATGCATTATTTGGTCAAAAAATGTAAATAAAAAATGACCCAATGGTACCAATAAAACCACACTTCAGTCCGCAAAAAATACGGCCCTCACTCAGGTCCATTGGTGAAAAAACAAAAACATTATTGGTCGCAGAAAATAGAGCTCAAGCTCAAATTTAAGAAAGAGATCTTTTCAGCTGTATGCGACTCCAGAAGGCAATAGGACTCCAGAAGGCCATAAACAGACCTGCGACTTTCCGAAGTAACTGGCACAGGCGGCATGCTATGTCATCACGCTGCCTGTGCGGCCTGATGACATCACGCCCCTTGTGCCGGGAAGAAGACAGAGCACATTGGAGCAGCGGGGGAGAGAGGTGAGTACTTTTTTTTTTTTTAAATCCCTACTATACCTGCCTATACCTGCTTATGGGGGACATATAGCTGCCTACACCTCCATATGGGGGACATAAACCTGCCTATACCTGCCTATGGGGGACATTTACCTGCCTATGGGGACATTAAACTGCCTATTCCTGCCTATGGGGGACATCTACCTGCCTATGAGGGACATTAAACTGCCTATACCTGCATATGGGGGACATTAAATTGCCTATACCTACCTATGGGGGACATTTACCTGCCTATGTTATTTTATTGGTATCCATTTTTATTTTTAAAATTTACAAGTAGCCGCTGCATTTTCCACACTAGGCTTATATTTGAGTCAATAGGTTTTCCCAGTTTTTTGTGGCAAAATTAGGTGCCTCGGCTTATATTTGGGTCGACTGTATATTCGAGTATATACGGTAATTGTACTAACCTGCAGAATACAGATAACACATCATGTATACTGAAGAATAAATGCCATAAAAACAAAACCTCTGCAAAAATGGTGCAAATAAATTTTTTCACATTTCACCCCACTTGAATTTTTTTCCGGTATCCTAGCACATTCTATAGTACGGACAAAAAAACGAGCCCTCACATGTCTCTGTAGATTGAAGAATAAAAAAAGTTATGGCTTTTGGAAGGTGGGGAGAAAAAAACGAATTAACCAAAATAATGTGACAAGTCGCTGTTATGGGGAAAAAACTCTGTGTGCTTTCTGGTAAATATGGATGCATAGGGTGCAATATTATAGGGCTATACAAAATGCATTTATAATGTGGAACTGTATATGCGGCCAAAGGCTAAATTAACAACTTCTTGTGGGGTTACATTTGACAATACGAACATACAGCTGGATGTGTTCCATAAAAATAAAAAATCTAAACAGCAGTATATAGTTACTCATACTTTTGAATGAAGTTGGAACTGCAGGATACAGACATTTTGACATCATGAGAGCTAGACAACACCTTCCAATTGGTCAACAGTACCTTCCCATTGTGAGGCTTCAAGCAAGATGCTTTCGGATGGAAGTGGCCACTGAGCTTAGAGTGTCACTGAGTGTAACAAAGATACAGAGAGACTGGAAGAGTCACAGAAAGGCAAAGAAGTTGACCTCCTTTGGCTACATCACACACCGATGACCGCTTCATTGTAAACAATGACCTTGTGGAACCGGATGGTGAATGCCACACAACTACAGGCACATTTAAGGGAGGTGAGAGGCAATCAAGTGCCACTTCAGACCATTCGTTACTATTTACATCAGTGTGGTCTGCGTGCTAGATGACCGGCAAGGGTACCTGACCACACCATCAGGCACAGGCATCATTGTCTTGCATGGGCCAGGGAGCATCTATGCTGGATGAGGGACCAGTGGTCCTCAGTGCTATTCAGTGATGAAAGTGGATTCACTCTGAGCAGAAATGATGGCCACCAACGATGCTGGAGACATCAAGGAGAGCACTATGCATCAGGCACTGTTGTCACCACACGAGCCTTTGGTGGTGGTGGTGTTACAGTATGGACAGGTGTGTCTAGTCAATACAGAACTGCCCTACACATTGTGAATGGTACAGTGACAAGCCTCTACTACTTGAATCACTAATCCAGTCATTGGGCCTCTGCATGAACAACACAGGGCTAATTTCATCTTCATGAATGACAATGCTCCAGCTCATCAAGGTCGCATCATAAGGGAATGGCTGTTGGAGACTAGAGTACCTCAAATGAAGTGGTCTGCACTTTCTCCAGACCTGAACGCCCTAGAAAACCTGTGGGATCAGCTGAGTCGCTGTGTAAAAGCTCGTAACCCTGTACCCCTGAACATCAATGACTTGAGGGGCGCTCTTCAAGAAGAGTTGGATGCCATGCCTCAGCAGTCAATAACTCCACTTGTGAACAGCATGAGACGCCGTTGTCAAGCTGTAATTGATGCTGAGGCCAAGTGACACGTTACTCAGACATTTTTTGACAGTGTATATCCTCCACTGTTGTTGGCTTTTGTTTCATTACATTGTTTGAGAAGAGAAAATCAACATTACCTGCTACGACATAAATGGCCGACTTTCAGGATAAAATATAATGGAGCATGAAATGCTTACGCTTTCCATAAATTTCTCCCGTATACTAACGTAAACTAGTGAAACATATACCATTAAAGTCAACAGACATCACTGACACAGTGGACAGTGTCCTGTTTTTGGACTTGTGTATTTTTTTTGTTAATGTAATTGTTGTCATTTTTGTTTGTTTTAGTCACTGCTAATACCCTTTAAGATGTTTCTCCAGCTTTCTACATATCTGGTTCGATCCAGTTTGATCCGCTTCCCCAAGTGCCAATAACTGACAAGATAGAGAAGGGAGGAGGAGGAGTCGGTTCACCTGCTGCTGATAACACAGGGGGAGGAATCAGTTTACCTGCTGCTGACTACAAAGGGGAGGGGGAGGAGTCCGTGACCCTGCTTCTTACTACCAAGGGGAGGAGGAGGAGTCAGTGAACCTGCTGCTGAGCACACAGAGGAGGAGTCAGTTTTCTTCCTGCTGACTACAAAGGGGAGGAGGAGGAGTCAGTTAACCTGCTGCTGATAACAAAGGGGAGAGGGAGGAGTCAGTTAACCTGCTGCTGACTACAAAGGGGAGGAGGAGTAGTCAGTTAACCTGCTGCTGATAACACAGGGGAGGAGTCGGTTTACCTACTGCTGACTCCAAAGAGGAGGGGGGTGGGGGTCAGGTCACCTGTTGCTGATAACACAGGAGAGGGGGAGGAGTCAGTTTACCTGCTGCTGACTAAAAAGGGGAGGAGGAGTCAGTAAACAAACTGCTGATAACAAAGGGGAGAGGGAGGAGGCAGTTAACCTGCTGCTGACTACAAAGGGGAGGAGGAGGAGTCAGTTAACCTGCTGCTGATAACAAAAGGGAGAGGGAGGAGTCAGTTAACCTGCTGCTGACTACAAAGGGGAGGAGGAGGAGTCAGTTAACCTGCTGCTGATAACACAGAGGAGGAGTCAGTTTACTTACTGCTGACTCCAAAGAGGAGGGGGTGGGGGTCAGGTCACCTGTTGCTGATAACACAGGAGAGGGGGAGGAGTCAGTTTACCTGTTGCTGATAATACAGGGGAGGGGGAGGAGTCAGTTTACCTGCTGCTGACTACAAAGGGGCGGAGTCAGTTTACCTGCTGCTGACTAACCAGGGGAGGAGGTGGAGGACGTTCCCCTGGTGCTGACTCCAAGGAGGAGTGGGGTGGGGCTCAGTTCACCTGTGGCTGATTACAAAGGAGAGGGGGAAGAGTAAGTTTACCTGCTGCTGATAACACATGGGAGGGGGAGGAGTCCGTTTACCTGCTGCCGACTACACAGGGGAGGGGGAGTAGTCAGTTCTCCAGCAGCTGATTACACAGGGAGGGGTCAGTTCACCTGCTGCTGATAACATAGGAGAGGGGGAGGAGTCAGTTCGCCTGCTGCTGCTAACACAGGGGAGGTGAGAGAAAGTGCCATTGACTGTTTTGTGAGTTAGAGAACAGAGTAAGTCTAGGCGCTCTCCCTTCCTTGAAATAAAGGACTACGTTAGTTCCAATACTTACCGCTCAATGTCTGTCTTCGTAGTCACGGGTGCAATTTCGTCACAAACATTGCATTCACATTGATTTTCTCAGTATATATGACATTCATGCACCACAGACTTGCTGTGAATATGAGCTTACATGTACTTTTTATTTTATGTATAATATCTGGAAATTCCTTACATCAATTTACTAAAAATATAATTACTTTACTTTTTTTAATACCCTAAGTGCATGACCCTTTAAGAGGAGGAACTACTTGGCAATGCTTCGTCAAAAAACCCTAAACCACTATAAAACTGCTAGTATAGACTATAAACACTGAGTATATTGAAGGTGAAAGTGTAGTGATCGTATGTCAGACATTTTTCTGCACTTTTTCAGTAATTACACTTAATAGCATTTTAGTAAAGATGGCCTTCCCCAAATAGACAGCAATCAGTCAACAGCTATTCCTTTGGACCCCCTTTTAACTGAACGTGCATGTGGTTTCAAGCAATGGAAATGTGAGTTTGCTAGTAGAGTTTGCTAGTAGAACCTGGCATTGGCCTTGGCATTGGCCACAGGCTCGTGTCCACAACTGTAGTCTTTCCCCAGTCAGAAATGGCCAATAAAAGGAATCAATAAATTGTATACATAGTTTGTTTGTAAGGCCGAATAAAGACTGATGTCCACAAAGTTCAGCCTACTGTGCCAGAATGTTGATCCAGAGGAAGGCAAAAAACCCCTGAGGTAGAAGCCAATTGTCCTCTTTTTAGGGAAAAAATTCCTTCCTGACTCCAATCTGGCAATCAGAATAAATCCCCAGATAAACGACCCTCCTCCAGAGACCTAGTCACTATAACTTGTTATACTATTATGCTCTAGAAATATTTCCACAGTCTCACTGCTCTTACAGTAAAGAATCCCTTTCTATGTTTGTGTAGAAACTTTCTTTCCTCGGGATGGAGAGGATGCCCCCTTGTTCTAGATACAGTCCTGAGTATAAATAGATCTTGGGAGAGATCTCTATATTGACCTTTAATATATTTATTTATATTTATTATGTCCCTCAAAAGTCGTTTTTTCTCTAAACTAAATAACCCTAATCTTGCTAATCTTTCTGGGTATTGCGGTCCACCCAGTCCTTTTATTATTTTTGTTGCCGCCTTTGAACATGTTCTAGCTCTACAATGTCTTCCTGCGAACTGGTGCCAAAAACTGTACACAATATTCCATGTGTGGTCTAACCAGTGACTTGTATAATGGGAGAATAATGTTATCATGTGCATCTATGTCCCTTTTAATACATCCCATGATCCCATTTGCCTTGGCAGCTGCTGCCTGACACTGGCTGCTACAATTAAGTTTACTATCCATTAGGATTCCCAAGTCCTTCTCCATGTCACTTTTTACCCAGCGTTTTTTTCCCAAAAAATTTAAACATGGAAAAAGGATTTTTTCTCCCCATGTGCAAAAAAACCCTTTCATTTATCTGTATTAAACCTCATCTGCCATTTCTCTGCCCAGGCCTCCAACTTATCCAGATCCCTTTGTAATAATGTATTATCCTCTATTGTGTTAATTACTTTACAGAGCTTAGTATCGTCTGCAAAGATCGATATTTTACTGTGCAATCCATGTGTAAGATTGTTAATGAATATATTAAAGAGGGATCCAGTCTGAGTATGTACCAATAATCACCACCCTTTGTTTTCTATCACTCAGCCAGTTACTTACCCAATTGCAAACATTTTCCCCCAGTCCAAGTATTCTCATTTTACTTTTATGTGGCACAGTATCAAATGCTTTAGAAAAATCTAGATATATGACATCCAGTGCCTCACCCCGATCCAGTCTAGACCTATCCTCTTCATAGAAGCTGATGAGATTAGTTTGACAGAACTGATCCTTCATAAACCCATGCTGGAATGGCGTTATACATTTATTTTCAGTGAGATACTCCAGGATAGCATCTCTTAGAATACCTTCAAACATTTACCTACCAGAGAGGTTAAACTTACCGGCCTATAGTTTCCAGGATCACTTTTTGACCCCTCCTCACTGTGCCTCTTCACTGCCCTCATGTTTAAGTAGATTAAACACTTTCTTTTTCTCATTTATTGCCTCTTTTACATCCCTGTTGATCCACATTGCTTTTTTTCCTGTTTCTGATTATTTCATTACCATAAGGTATGTACCTCTCACAGTGGACGCCTAAGGATGTTCTTAAGGATCTCCCATTTATTATTTATTCTGTTATTTTTAAACACCTTGTCCCCTCAAAACATTTAGGGCCTCTCTAAAGAGATTAAAATTAGCCTTCCCCCAATTCATGTTTTTTTTGGCTCCTCGACAAAAACTCTATTAAGGGTAAAAAAGAAAATGTATTTATTGTTTTTTTTTACCTATTTCCTAGGAGCCCCCCAACCTGAACCTTTGTTACTTGTCAGGGTTTTTTGTCAATATTAAATTATATTGAGGCCCATAGAACTCCTATTAGAATTTTATTATTGTTATTACCCCCCTGTATCTCTACCCATAATGAGTCCACATGCTCATTTCCTGTATCTATATCTTCCTGCAGTGTTGACTTTAGACCAGATTTTACACAGAGACATATACCTCCCCCCTTCCGGTTTTTATGATCTCTTCTAAATAAACTGTAACCCTGTAAGTTGTCCGTCCAGTCGTAGCTCTTGTCCAGCCATGTCTCAGTTATCCCCAGTATGTCATATTTTTATTCATGCAATTTAGAGATTTTTTGGTTTTCACTCTTCAACCGTGTCATTATTAACTATTACTAACCCCCTCCCTCCACCCCGTTTTATTCCTAATTCTCAGCTCTCTATCTTCACTACCTTGCATGCTATCTTTGTAGTTATTATTATTATTTATTTTAAAGCGCCATTGATTCCAGGGCGCTGTACATTCGAGGGGGTTACATACATTACATAAGTCAAACGAGTACAGTGATAAGGGATAATGACAATTGGCACGACAGAGGGAGAGAGGATCCTACCCGCGAGGGCTTACAATCTACAAGGAGGGGGAAAGAGACAGGAGGTGAGGGGCAGACATGTCTGTGGAGGAAGTAGTGACAAGATTAGTGAATGTTATAGGCAAGCCCGAAAAAATGGGTTTTCAGGTTGTTTTTGAAGCGGGTGAAAGTGGGGATATTTGAGGTTTTGGGGCAGGATTTCCCAGGTGGGGGTAAAAGCACGGGAGAAGTTTTGGGAGAGGGGTGTGTGCGAGTTGAAAAGGGGAGCAGGGAAAAGGCCTGTGAGGAGCGGAGAGGGTGAGGGGAGATATTTGGAAATTAGGGCAGAGAGTGGGGGAGGGGATTTTTTTCAGTTACTCCCCCCCAGTCCCTATTTTTTTAATTATTCTAAACCCTCCTGGCCTTTTGCCCCCCAATACGCGTACCTCCTTTTAGGTGCAGCCTGTCCCTACCCTAAAGTCTGTGGCCAGGGGCGTAACTAGAGAAGCCTGGGCCCCATAGCAAACTTTTGCATGGGCCCCCTACCCCGCCCCCCTCACCCGCCTCCCCGACCATGAACATTTACCAGGACCAGCAATTACTAGATAAGACAAGGGGCAAAACCCCTTTTTTCCCACTATCTATTGCTACCAAAAAATCAACTTCCCAAAAACCCAAACATTCCCCAATTGACTACTACTATGGACCTGATTATCCCGCCAGAACATGACACAAATTACCCCCACATAGAAAACTGAATAATTCCCCACTAAAATGATCAGTATAAAAAGACCAATAGTACCCCCCTATAGTACCATATAGCGGTAAGAGCATTGTACCGGTCTGCAGATGTAAAAAAAACCACCATATAGTGACCATATGGGGGTACAGACTCTGAGAATAAAAAATGTTACAGTGCAGTTACTTTTGTGACTCCAGGTGAGTTTTGATAAATTGTTGACTTTCCCTTTGTTCTGATCCGGTCCCCCCCCCTTTATGACTTCTCCTGGCCACTTGTCCCTGGAGATTCAGACACAAATATCTTAGAATCCTCAATCCCACTGAACAGTTACCCTAAAAGTGGTATATATATTGTATGTATAGAGAAGAAGAAAAAAAACAGACAACCTTGTTGTTTGGTGGGGTGGCTCTGATCCTGTGAAGGAAGGGGCTGCCTATTTAGCACTGTGGGACCCTTTGTGGGTTTTCTCTATACAGTGGTGCTCCCAGACAGTTGGCTGTGCAATAAACTGAAGACAGCCACATTAACTTAGAATTCCCATGCACAGTATATGGTAAGAAGGGGGATAACTATAGGCAGTGCAATTGCAGCCCCTTCCTTCACAGGATCAGAGCCACAGGACTCTGCCAATTAAAGACACCATCATTACAACTAGCCCATTTGTCAGGGACCTTTTGAAAGTTCTGCATTAGTGCCCAGGAAATTTAAAAAAAAGCCTTTGTGCCAGGGGGACAGCTGTGAAGGCACAAACCTCTGAAGGGTGGTCCACAGTGCTGAATCAGCCACCCCTGCTTTCAAGGGTCCGGGAAAACCCCGGGTGGCATCCAGATGGCACTGATCTTGTGGTTGAAACCCGCTTTAAAATAAACAAAACTTTTTAGCTGCCCCCATGTGACATAAAATGCGACTGCCGGGTCAGATGGGTTCAGTGATTTCGGCGACATGTTTGGCCCTTTGGGAGCCAGTCCACACCCCCCTCCTTTGACATGGCTACCCCCCTGCGGATCCCCGGCCCCTTTGAAATTTTGTCTATTAAGTTTATAAACCCATTACAAAAACAAAAAAAAAAATGTATTGTCTCTCACTTTCAACCTATTGTATTTTTACCTATGAAATTGCTGAAACCCCAAAACCTTAGACCCAAAGTATTTAAACTGGGAAAAAAAAAATACTAAGGTTCAAAAAAATAAAGTATTTTATTTAAAAGGTGTAATGCAGATATTTAATATAAAAAACAAGAGATAGGCATTAGACATATTTGCTCCACAATGTGGCACTTCTCAATGTGTAAGAGTTCTGCTGCACAGCAGCAATGTCCCGGAATAGTCAAAAGGGTTTCCGAATCCCCTTTTAACCGCTAGTCTTGCAATCTTCACAAATCAGTGCAACCCCCAAAACCCAAAGTCCAGGAAACTAGTAAGCAGGTACTTAGGAGGCATACCACATTACCAGGTTTTGCCCCCACTGCTTGGGGTTGCCTTCTCCGTCCCCCTTCTTTTTTTTGTGGTGTGATGGGGCGGTAATGG
>JAODAL010048262.1:0-29173 GCA_025379985.1 Phyllomedusa bahiana | reverse complement strand
TGGTGATCGGGTTGGTGGACACCGTAGTATAAGTTGGGTTGTGAGTAAGGCAGGTAGGTAGGCAGAGAAAAGAAGACAATGAGCTAAAAGAGATGCAGGTAGGGAGTCTCGGAGAAGCATAAGGTGAACTATGGGTGACACAGAAAGGTCGGTACAGAGATGCATGAAAAGGGTTATGACTCACATACTGTAGTTAGGTGGGTACAGACCGCTACAAGGTGGTCGTTAGTCATACAGGTAGGTGTATGCAAGGCCTAATCTAGAGGATGATACAAATAGGTGGCTATATAGCAGTGTATAGGCGAGTTACCCAGGGTAGGTAGGAGCAGGTGGAATAAAGATGAATACAGGTAACACAGGTAGGTGTCTGTATATTGGAAGAAGTGGGTTGTGGGTAAAGAAGAGAAGAGAGTGCTGAGTGGCGCCGGTGATGGGGCCCGGCCATGCTGCATGGGGTACAAGGGACCGTGTTCTGTGGTGCTGTGTTCCCTGTGGGTGACCTGGAGTGACCTACTGTGAAGCTCCACCGAGTTCTTACAAGTGTGGACAAGTCCTCCTCTATGCTGGGTGCATTAATCACCCACGGTGACCCTTCCCTCCTCCGCTCTATGGTGTCCACATGATTAAGACCCAATCCATCTCCACCCTGGTTCCTGGGAGGTGAGTATCAGAGGGGCCTCACTATAGAGACCAAATGACCGCTCCGAGGAATGTTTCCACAAGACACTGAGGACCAACATAACAACAAGTGTTATCCAGGACTACTGCGAAATAATATACTGAAAGTGATACAACTGTACATAGGGGCAGTATTATAGTAGTTATATTCTTGTACATAGGGGGCAGTATTATAGTAGTTATATTCTTGTACATGGGGCAGTATTATAGCAGTTATATTCTTGTAAATAGGGGGCAGTATTTTAGTAGTTATATTCTTGTAACATCGGAGCCAGTTTTATAGTAGTTATATTCTTGTAAAATAGGGGCGTATTATAGTATTATATTCTTGTACATAGGGAGCGTATTATGTAGTTATATTCTTGTACATAGCGGGCAGTATTATAGTAGTTAAATTCTCTGTACATAGGGGGGAGGCAGTATTATAGTAGTTATATTTCCTGTACATAGGAGGCAAATATTATAGCAGTTATATTCTTGTACATAGGAGCAATATTATGGTAGTTATATTCTTGTACATAGGAGCAGTACTATAGTAGTTATATTCTTGTACATAGGGGGCAGTATTATAGTAGTTTTTTTTTGTACATAGGAGCAGTATTATAGTAGTTATATTCCAGTACATAGGGGGAGTATTATAGCAGTTATATTCTTGTACATCGGAGCAGGATTAGAGAAGTTATATTCCTGTACATAGGAGGCAGTATTATAGTAGTTATATTCTTGTACATAGTGGGCAGTATTATAGTAGTTATATTATTGTACATAGGCGCATTTATTATAGTAGTTATATTCTTGTACTAGGGGGCAGTATTATAGTAGTTATATTCTTGTACATAGGGGCAGTATTATAGTAGTTATATTCTTGTACATAGGGGCCAGTATTATAGTATTTATATTCCTTTACATAGGGGCATCTTTTTAGTAGTTATATTCTTGTACATCGGAGCAGTATTAAAGCAGTTATATTTTTGTACATAGGAGCAGTATTATAGTAGTTATATTCTTGTACATAGGAGGCAGTATTATAGTAGTTATATTCTTGCACATAGGAGCAGTATTATAGTAGTTATTTTCTGTCAGGTGTGAACACTGTCCTGTTCTCCAGGTATTGTGCAGCTACAAGTAATCAGAGGATTATTGACTCCCCTTGCTGCAGTGAGGCCTCAGCTGTCACACCTCACTGGATATTTCAGTTCTTCCACAGCTGAACTATTTTCCATGGACTCTCCCTCTAAAAACAACCCCTCTTGTTAGGACTGAGAGAGAACATGGCAGAACATAGGACCACGCACGGCTCGTCCTCTGCAGGGAGGTACAATGTAGATGTGTGTCCTCAGCCTCTGTGAATGAAAAGGACAGAGAAGCCGAATTGGAATAGCTCCTCTGTCTCCTGGCAACTCTCCTGACTCAAAAAAATGTCATTTGAAAAATAAAAAAAGGGACACATTAGAAAATGGGGAGGTACAACTGTGGGTGAATGCAGAGTGAGAGAGGACACAGCAGCCACAATGACCTGGAGGCTGGGAGGGAATCCAGACTGGAGCATCTCCTGAGCTGCTCATCCCAAGGAGCAGAAGCGCAGAGCGGCGGCGGCGGCGGCGGTGTCTGACACCCGGATCCTCCCCGTCCTATACTACAGGTATGTGCCGCCACATATCATAGGGCTCCATTCATATCACCCGCTCACATGTGCCAACCCCTGTGGATCCAGAATAAGACAAGAACAATTACTCATAGGAGTCTGCTAGAATCCACCTGTGTGCCCCGATACCCATCAGCGCCGCCCGTCCTCCCAGTGCCAGCCCCCAATTGTTATGTCTACTCCATCTCAGGATCCTTTCTTACAAAGCTAACTCATTGAATCATGCAAAGTTCCACAAACGTCTTACATATAGAGTCCTCGCCATTTTCAAGATCTCTGCTTGCTGCCAGTGAATGGGAACATTCAATAGAGGTGAAATTCCCATAAAGACCTTTAATAGCTGTGGGTTAATTACACTATATCAAACTAGGCAGATTTATCTGTAAGTAAATTTAGAATGGGATAAAATCTCTGCTTGCTGCCAGTGAATGGGAATATCCAATAGAGGTTGAATTCCCATTTATACCTTACACAGCTGAGGGTTCGTTACAATGTATGTATCTAGGCAGAATTATCTGTAAGCTAAACTTAGAATGAGGATAAAATCTCTGCTTGCTGCCAGTGAATGGGAACATTCAATAGAGGTGAAATTCCCATAAAGACCTTTAATAGCTGTGGGTTACTTACACGATATCAACCTCGGCAGATTGATCTGTAAGTTAAATTTAGCATTAGGATAACATCTCTGCTTGCTGCCAGTGAATGGGAATATCCAATAGAGGTTGAATTCCCATTTATACCTTACACAGCTGAGGGTTCGTTACAATGTATGTATCTAGGCAGAATTATCTGTGAGCTAAACTTAGAATGAGCATAAGATCTCTGCTTGCTGCCAGTGAATGGGAACATTCATTAGAGGTGAAATTCCCATAAAGACCTTGCACAGCTGTGGGTTAATTACACTATATCAATCTAGGCAGATTTATCTGTAAGTTAAATTTAGAATGAGGATAAGATCACTGCTTGCTGCCAGTGAATGAAAGCCTCCACTAGAGGCTGAATTCCCATTTAGACCATGCAGAGCTGAGGGTTTGTTACAATGTAGAAATGTAAGCAGAATTATCTGTAAGCTAAACTTAGAATGAGCACAATGTCTGTGCTTGCTGCCAGTGAATGAAAACATCCAATAGAGGCTGAATTCCCATGTAAACCTTGCACAGCTGAGGGTTTGTTACAATGTATAAATCTAAGCCGCGTTATCTGTAAGCTAAACTTAGAATGAGCAGGAGATCTCTGCTTGCTGCCAGTGAACGGGAACATGCGATAGAGGTGAAATCCCCACAAAGACCTTGCACAGCTGAGGGTTTGTTACAATGTATGTATCTAGGCAGAATTATCTGTGAGCTAAACTTAGAATGAGTACAATGTCTGTGCTTGCTGCCAGTGAATGAAAACCTCCAATAGAAGCTGAATTCACATTTAGACCTTGCGCAGCTGAGGGTTTGTTACACTGTATAAACCTAAGCAGAATTATCTATCAGCTACATTTGGAATGAGCAGGAGATCTCTACTTGCTGCCAGTGAAAAAGAGCCTTCAATACAGGTTGAATTCCCATTTAGACCTTACACAGCTGAGGGTTTGTTACAATGTCTAAATCTAGGCAGATTTATCTGTGAGCTAAACATAAAATGAGCAACAGATCTCTGCTTGCTGCCAGTATATGGGAACATCCAATAGAGGTGGAATTCCAATATAGATCTTGCACAGCTGAGGGTTTGTTACACTATATAAATCTAGGCAGAATTATCTGTCATTTGCTTACCTAGTATCCAAATATCTGTTGCTTTATAAATAAAGCCAAATCATTGAATCGAGAAAGGTTCCACAAATGTCTTACAGATTTAGTGCTCGCCATTTTCCAGATCTCTGCTTACTGCCAGTGAATGAAAACATCCACTAGAGGCTGAATTCACATTTAGCCCTTGCACAGCTGAGGGTTTGTTACAATGTATAAATCTACGCAGATTTATCTGTAAGCTAAACATACAATGAGCAACAGATCTCTGCTTGCTGCCAGTGAATGAAAACATTCAATAAAGGTGAAATTCCCATAAAGACCTTGAATAACTGTGGGTAATTATCAATATATCAATCTAGGCAGATTTATATGTAAGTTAAATTTATAATGAGCCTAAAATCTCTGCTTGCTACCAGTGAATGGGGATATCCAATAGAGGCTGAATTCCCATTTGCACAGCTGAGGGTTTGTTACAATGTATGTATCTAGGCAGAATTATCTGTGAGCTAAACTTAGAATGAGTAGAATGTCTCTGCTTGCTGCCAGTGAATGGGAACATTCAATAGAGGTTAAATACCTACATAGAGCTTGCACAGCTGAGGGTTTGTTACAATGTATACATCTAGGTAGCATTATTAGTGATCGAAGCGTAGAATGAGCAGGATATCTCTGCTTGCTGTCAGTGAATGGGAACATTTAATAGAGGTTGCTTATCTCCTCAGAGCTTGCACAACTGAGGGTTTGTTACAATGTATACATCTAGGTAGAATTATTTGTGAGATAAGCGTACAATGAGCAGGATATCTCTGCTTGCTGTCAGTGAATCTGAACATTCAATAGAGGCTGCTCATCTCCTCAGAGCTTGCACAACTGAGGGTTTGTTACAATGTATACATCTAGGTAGAATTATGTGTGAGCTAAACACAGAATAAAAAGATTTCTGCTTCCTGTCAGTGAATGGGGTCATTCAAAAGAGCTTGAATTCCCATTTAGACCTTGCACAGCTGAGGGTTTTTTACAGTGTATCTAGGCAGAATAAGCAGAAATCGCGTGTTCTGCAGTTGGAGACCTTACCTATACTGATCCATTGTAACGATGCCATCAGCTGTGTGAGCGGGACCCAGACAAGATGAGTTCCTTAGAATCTGTCCTCACCAGTGTCATTACAGCGTAGCCAAATCTGTTTTCCAACCAATCTGGGCAGCCCCCTGGGGTAGCTGTGGACCTGATAATATTTGTGCCAATGGTAATATGAAGACTGTGCTATTCTTGGTATAAACATCCAGAAAAGCCTCATGGAGTCCCATGAATGCAGGTGTGATCTGGTTCTTAATCTCTGAATTTATAACAAAGAAACATATATTCACTGACAGCAAGCAGAGGACCTGAACTCTACTAAAGAAAGCAGGAGACACAGACTGTCATAAAACATCCACTGTCTGCTAATGGGCTGAAAGGAAGGCAGCTGGGAATCCCAGGGTCAATATTATTTGGATTTACTGCAATGTGGTTTCTTCCAGTTGTAAAAGCAGCAAATGGCATACATTAGGGATTTGCTATATCTGCTATAATAATGTACCGCAACAGACAGCAGCATCTCCGCATCTTCCCTATATCACTGATAGCGATCTTATAATAAAGTTGCAGGGTGGTGCAGACTTCCAAATCCCTCACATTGCCCTGAAAGCTAAATATTCTAAATATTGATTACAAAGTAAATACACATTTTTGTACATAGACGAAGCATTATGTAGCTATTCTTGTACATAGGGGGGTTTTAAGTAGTTATATTTTTGTACATAGGGAGCAGTATTATAGTAGATATTTCTTGTACATGGACAGTATTATAGAGTTATATTTGGAATAGGGGCAGTATTATAGTAGTTATATCTGTAATAGGGAGCAGTATATATAGATATATCTTGTACATAGGCCAGTATTATATTTAGTTATATTCTTGTACATAGGAGCAGTATTATGTAGTATATTCTTGTACATAGGAGCAGTATTATAGTAGTTATATTCTTGTATAGGGGGGCAGTATTTAGTAGTATATTTTTTGTACAGGAGCAGTAATTTAGTAGTATTTTCTGTACATAGGGGCAGTATTATAGTAGTTATATTCTTGTACAAAAGGAGCAGTATTATATTAATTGTATTCTCATACATAGGAGGCAGTATTATAGTAGTTATATTCTTGTATTATGAGGCAGTATTATAGTAGTTATATTCTTGTACATAGGAGCAGTATTATAGTAGTTATTTTCTTGTACATAGGGGCAGTATTATAGTAGTTATATTCTTGTACATAGGGGGCAGTATTATAGTAGTTATATTCTTGTACATAGGGACAGTATTATGTAGTTATATTATTGTACATAGGAGGCAGTATTATAGTAGTTATTTTGCTTGTACATAGGGAGCAGTATTATAGTAGTTATATTCTTGTACATGGGAGCAGTATTATAGTAGTTTATTCTTGTACATAGGAGGCAGTATTATAGTAGTTATATGCTTGTACACGGGAGGCAGTATTATAGTAGTTATATTATTGTACTTAGGAGGTAGTATTATAGTAGTTATATTCTTGTACATAGGAGGCATTATTATAGTATTTATATTCTTGTACATAGTGAGCAGCATTATAGAGTTATTTCTTGGTACATAGGGGCAGAATTATAGTAGTTATATTCTTGTACATAGGGGGCAGTATTATAGTAGTTATTTTCTTGTACATAGGGACAGTATTATAGTAGTTAATTCGTTTTACATAGGAGGCAGTATTTAGTAGTTATATGCTTGTACATAGGAGCAGTATTATAGTATTTATATTCTTGTACATAGGAGCAGTATTATAGTAGTTATATTCCTGTACATAGGAGCAGTATTATAGTAGTTATATTCTTGTACATGGGGCAGTATTATTTAGTAGTTATATTCTTGTACAAGGGAGAGGATTATAGTTGTTATATTCTTGTAAAATAGGGCAGTATTATAGAAATTATTTTTTTGGGTACATAGCGGCAGTTTTATAGTAGTTATATTCTTGTACATAGGAGCAGTTATTATAGTAGTTATATTTCTGGTACATAGGGGCAGTATTATAGTAGTCTTTACTCTTGTACATAGGAGGCAGTATTTATAGTAGTTATATTCTTGTACATAGGGAGCAGATTATAGTAATTTATATCTTGTACATGGGGCAGTATTATAGTAGTTATATTCTTGTAAATAGGGGCAGTATTATAGTAGTTATATTCTTGTACATATGGTCATTATTATAGTAGTTATACTCTTGTACATAGGGGGCAGTATTATAGTAGTTATATTTTTGTACATAGGTGGCAGTATTATAGCAGTTATATTCTTGTACATAGGTGGCAGTCTTATAGTAGTTATATTCTTGTACATGAGCATATTATAGTAGTTATATTTTTGTACATAGGAGCAGTATTATAGTATTTATATTCTTGTACATAGGGGGGCAGTATTTAGTAATTAAATTCTTGTACATAGGGGGCAAGATATTATTGTAGTTATTTCTTGTTACATAGGGCAGTAGATTATAGTATTTTTATTTTTGTATATAGGGGCAGTTTTATAGTAGTTATATCTTGTACTTTGGAGGCAGTATTTTGTATTATATTCTTGTAAATAGGAGGGTTTATATTAGTTTATTCTTGTAATGGGGACAGTTTATAGTAATTACATTCTTTCATGGGGGGCAGTATTATAGTATTACATTCTTTTTCAGGGGGGGCATTTTTTAGTAATTAATTTTGTATTAGGGGGCAGTATTATTGTAGTTATATTTTGTAAAAAGGGGCCAGTTTATGTAGTTTATTCTTGTACATGGAGGCGTTTTAGTATTTTTAAATTCTTGTACATAGGGGGAGTATTATAGTAGTTTATTCTTTTTAAATGGGAAAGAGTATTATAGTAGTTTATTCTGTCTGGGGCTGTTTTATAGTAGTTATATTATTGTAATGGAAAAGGTATTATATGTTTTTCTTTTCATAGGAGGCAGTATTATACTAGATATAATCTATCATTTGTCAGAATAAGTTAAATGAATTACTCAGTAGAGGGCGACATTGAGCATCAAGAAATTTCTATGTCATTGAAATTAATCCAGTCTGTGTAAGTGATCTGGTGATTTGCTATTATATAAATGAAAATCAACAATACTTGGGACGCTTGTGTAAACCTGATACATATATTAAGCTTTTCACCTGAATATGATAACTGTGAGTGTGATGCATAATAAGGTGTGTGAGCGTCTCATAGGCTGATTATTTGGAAACACAATACACATTATTGTGAATGTTTCCAGCTCTTATTATCTGAGTCAGAGCAGGCAGCGCAGGTTATGGAGCTAGCTTACCTTTAAGGTATTCTCAGAGGTGTCATAGGAGGAACACCTGGTGCTAAACTATCACCTTCATTGCCGAAAATCGGACTCTTCTACTAAATCACAGTCACATTACTGACTAATAGGTACCTGGCAAGGTGTGGCCCCTACAGTGTCCCTATGCAGAAGCTGACCGGGCTGTTTACTCTCTTTCCTGACGAGACACATTTTCCTTTTCTTTAGTACATGCAGGTTGCAGCACTATAACACTGCCTTATCGCACTCGGGTATTTTACAATTTTTTTGCATTAAGTTTAATTTGTATGTAATTTTTCCATTAGATTTTTTTTTATATATATATAAAGCAAAATAGTAAAAACAAACATCTCCATATTTTATTTTTTTAATAGTAAAAGTGGCGATAAAATAAATTTTTTGTAACCGTGTAATTTTCTGTCATGGACATTTATATAGAGGTGATATAAAGTTTAAGGGTCGTCGGAGCCGGGGCTAAAAGTTGCGGTTTAGGTCTTCATTGCTTTTTTTTTTTTTTTTTTTTAAATAACTTGATCTTACCTATTGTGCCCCCTATAAGGGAAGAAAATAAATTATAGGGGCATTTTTAAATACGTTTTTTTTATTCTTTGCTGATTCCCACTTTACTGGGGCTATTATATTACCCCCCGGTTACAGGAGAGATAAAGCCCTCACTGCTCACTGTAGAGCTGATCCAGCAGCTCCTGCAGTTACAGAGCCCCGGCGAGCACCTGACTGCCAGCAACGTGAATCAGGAAGCCAAGAGGTTTCCTGCCTATCTGAATATACAGTGATCGGGAAGGCAGGGACAGCAATAAATCATCCCTGCCTTCTCAATAGAGATCCTGGCTGCCGCTGACAGCCTGCTCTCCACACCCACAGCTGCACAAGTAGCTCCAGAACCTCTGTGCAGAGTTAGGGTATGTTCACACAGCTTATTTAGCCACATATTTCGGTGCACATTTCTCCGCATATTGCGTTTTATAGCGGCAATGGGGCAAGATGCTATGGGGTGAAACCCCCCTTGCTTTAGGAATACCGCTGATCATCTGATTTCCCAAAAAACACGAGTAAAAGCCCTGTGAACTACCCCTTTGATGACACTGCCTGGATGTTTATAGTCAATGGGCGGCCGCCATCTAGATAAAGGTTTGAGTCATGTTTGTAGAGATTTCTCTTCTTTAATAAGAGCTCCCTGGACCAGAGACCCCCTTTATGATGTAAAAGGACCTTTTTTAGGTTACTGATTCTACAGAGGCGTTACTTTAAAGGGGGTTTTCTCACTACAAGGATTGCTGTTTTTATGTTAAGTTTGCAAAAAAAAAAAGTATTTTGCAATATTTTCCATTAACGTGTCCTACCTTTTCCCGAAATCCCCTCTTTTTAGGGGGTTCATCAGCCCCTGGGTCGCTATGGGCTACAGCCTTTTTGATCTCCCTGATAGGTTTGCCAGCGTGGTCGTAAAAGCTACAGAACTTTTTTGATCTCCCCTTTTTATAGGCTCCCAAACCCCAGTCACTATAGCTAAAAGACCTTTTCTATTTTTGTCCCCGGGGGAAAAAGGTTTTTTTGGGCCAACGCTGGCGTTATAGCTACAGATCTGTTCAAACTTCCAAATGGGGCTGCCAGCGCTTTTTTGCATAGAACAGACCTGTTCAATCTCTTGATAGGCTCCCAAGGCCAGTCCTATAGCTACAGCCCTTTGGGAATCTCCCCCAAAAAGGCTCCCAGCACTGTTTGCTATAGCTACAGCCCTTTTTTCAATCTCTCCTGTTTGGCTGCAGCATGGGTTGCTATAGCTACGGACCTTTTTAAATCTGTCCTGATAGGCTGCCAACGCTGGTCCCCTATAGCTACAGTTTCTGTTCTATTTTCCCCTAATAAGCTGCCAGGTGGTTGCAAAAAGTACCGCCCTTTTCCCAATCTCTACGATAGGCTGCCAGTCCCCATCACTATAGCTACAGACCTTTTCGATCTCCCCTGATAGGTTTCCAGTCCCGGTCCTATAGCTACAGACCGGGTTCGAACCCCAACTCCGGGGAAAAGGCTTTACCCCCGTTGGGCCCACTAAAGCTGCAAAAACCGGTGTCTTCATAGCTCTTTCACTGCGGGCCCAGAAAACCAGTAATGACAAAAACCGGGGAAAACGGGGCTGGGGGTAAATAATCGATTTTGTGGGGAAAACCCCCTTTAAAATTTCCCCGGGGGTTTTGCCCAAACAAAAATAACTTTTGGGGCTCCCTTTATAAGTTTTCCCCCAAGTAGGGAAATAAAAGAAAAAGGGGCCCGAACTTTCAAAATGTAAAAATTTAATAATTTTAGTTTATGTCCCAAACAAATTTTTCATATTCTGAAACTTTTTTACATTTTAGAGGGCAAAAGTACAAAAAAAAAAACGGGACATTGCAATTTAAAAACTTTCTTAGGGTTTTCCCCCCGGTCAAAGGGTTTTTTAAACCCGGAAATTTTCAGATGGTTTTCGGATTTGAAAGCCGTCTGTAAACCGGTGCAAACTTAAACACGGACCTCAATGGAAAACTGTTCCCCGGGGCCCCCCCTGCACGGGTTTTTTCCCCAGCAAGTTTTTTTACCGTCCGGGGGTCCCCAAAAAAATTGGGAGTTTTTCCCCCTTTTTAGGGCGGAAAAAATGTGGGTTTCAAGCGGGAGGGTTTTTTTTGCAAAACCCCGGATACAAAAAATTCCCCCCACGTGCCAGAAACCCGAAACAAATACCGGGGGAAATTTGTCCCTTGCCGGGGTAAACGGCCCCCTTACAGTTACAGATCAGATACAAAGGGGTGAAGGCCCCCCCTTTCCAAAAAAGCTTACAAACTATAATAACAATATCCGTAACCCCCCAAAATGCCCCATTTTTGGGAGGAATGGTCCCTATTTTAAGCCCTAGTCCCTCTGTCCCTCTTTTAAGCACATAGTTAAAGGGGTTTTTTCCAGGACCTGCTTTTCTCTAAGAACAAATGTAAAAAAAGCCTCTGAAACTAAGAGAGAGAGAGAGAAAGAAACCCAAAACACAGAAAACCCTTTCAAAAAGGGATTGTGTAAATGTTTTTCTCAAAAAATCAAAAACAACTAGTTTGGGTTTGTTTTACAAAAGGGAAAACCTTTTCCCCCACGCAGCTTAAAAGCTTCTTTATGTTCCCTGTTTTCAGATAAAAGGGAGGATTTTCTAAAAATCACACTACAAAATATGGATTTTTTGTAAACAAAAGACCACATATTTCTACCCCGGTGATTAAAGCTTTTTCAGCTCCTTTCTTAGATAAGAAGTGTTCTCTGCGGGAAGCCCGGCCACGCTTTGTCAGGTCTATCTAAAAGAAGTTTTTTAAATAATAAGGGCCCGGGAAGGAAACCCGTTGCTCTCTCAGGGTGCAATTTTTTTTTTTAAACAAAATATATTTGAAAAGTTAAAAAATACCCTTTTGGAGGATCCCCCGTCACATTTCATCGTGGGAAAACCCCCCTTTTAAACATTAAAAAATTGGATCTTTTTAAAACATTGAAATTTTAAGTGTCCCTATTTTTGGGCATCTAGAAAAATTGGGTTTTATATGGGGCGGCCCCTGGCGAAGGGTGTCCGGGGTGAAGTCATTTGGGTGCGGTTGAAAGCCCTGGGGCCTGATGCGTTCTTTAGCAATCTCTAAGGGTATTTTTCACAAGGGGTTATTTTTTTTGGGCGTATCTCCGCCGGAAATGCGCGGGAAAAAAAGGGGGAGATACGTCCCCGTCCCTTCCGGGAATCCACGTTCTCATAGAGAACTTTAGATTATGTTCCTCTCCCCCTCGCACAATTCCCGAAAAGGGGGGAGAAGTGACAGGGCCCAAAAAAATTTACGGCGTATACGCGGCCGAGAATAAAGGATATCTATGGGGCCGGCCCCGCTCCCCCCAGCCCAACGCTAAAAAAATTTTTTGAAACAAACCTGTGGGGGTTAATAATTTCCCTGCAAACCCCCGGTTAAATTCCTTTAAAGGGGTTTTAGTCTCCAAATTTTGGGGGGTTTTTAGGGGTGTTTATTTTAAATTTTAAAACCTTGGGGGGTCCCCAAACCTGAAATGGGGGTCTAAATAAAATTGTAAAAAAAAAGAGACCCCCAAATCCCCTTTGGTGCCCTCCAAAACTGGGGCTTGTGGTTTAGCCAAATAGGGATAGGGGAAAACATATGGGGTAAACTTTGAAAAAGGGAGAAAAACTGGGGAATCCCAAAATTTTAAATTTCTTTTTCCCCATCACATCTACCCAGGGTTTTTTTGGGGAATAAGGGGTGAAAATTGAAAAATGGGAAAAAAAAGTGAAATTTTACATTTCACCCCCACTTTGCTTTTAAATTTGTGAAACACCCAATGGGGGAATTTAAAAAATTCCTACATGCTGTTTTTTAATTTCTTTTAAAGGGGTGAAGTATTCTTGAATAGGGGCAGTATTTAGTAAATTATAAATTTTTTTACATAGGGGGCCAGTATTAAAAATAGTTATATTCTTTTTACATAGGAGGGCCCCATATTATAGTATTATATTCTTTAATAGGGGGGGTATTATATAGTTTATATCCTTTTACAAGGGGGAGTATTTTATTTTTATATTCTTGTACATAAAGGGGAGTATTATAGTATTTTATTCTTTTAATAAGGGCCCTTTTTATTGTAGTTATATTTCTTTTTTACAAGGGCATATTTAATTTTTTTTTATTTTTGTACATTGGGGGCCCGTAAAAAGTAGTTATATTTTTGTACAAGGGGGCAGTAATTTTAATAGTTATTTTCTTGTTTAAAAAGGACAGTAAAATTTAGTTTATATTCCCTTTTAAAATAGGGGCAGTATTTAGTAGTTATATTCTTGTACATAGGGGGTAAGAAAAAATTAGTAGTTATATTTTTGTACATAGGGGCTGTATTATAGTAGTGATATTCTTGTACCTTGTGCCCTAGGCGATCGCCTACCTCTGCCTACTCGTCGTCCCGGCCCTGCAGACGGCTCTGGGGCCACTCTAGGTCCCCAGGACTGACTGTGCAGCCGGTCCCTGAGCTCTGTCGGGTCACTGGGTGTTCCGATCACCCGACAGAGCAGGGGAACCCTTTGATTGCGTTGCGGTAACGCACCGCCGCAATCAAAGGGTTAAAGCACCGAGTTGCGGAGGTTTCCTCCGCACCCCAGTGCACGCAGGACATGCTCTGGGGGGGCTGTGTAGTACAGCCCCGATCCCAGCAAACCCTGAAGTCTACAGCGACGCCAAAAGACGTCGCTGTAGATGAGCGACCCGCACCAGCCGACATTAAAAGTCGGTGGGTGGTCGTTAAGGGGATAATGTAAACCATAAGCAGCTTTCCACCATTGACATTTTAGGGTATGTTCACACGGCTTAAAGTGCCACGTATTTGGCCGCGCCGGAATTACGATCGTATTGTTCGAGCCGGGAAGAATTGCCCAATGCTCCTGCCCCACCCCCCCCCCCCCCGTGCTTTGGAAGTACGCGTAATCAGCATGACTTCCAAAGCACACGCCGTATTGAGGCGCGTACTGTACGTGCCGCAATTATGCTGTGTGAAGATAGTCTTAGATTTCATTGCTATGAGGTATGACCCTCAATCAAAAACAAAAAAAATTAATTTCCGGATATACTCGAGTATAAGCCGACCCAAACATAAGCCGAGGCACCTAATTTTACCACAAAAAACTGGGAAAGCTTATTGACTCAAGTATAAGCCTAGGGTTGAAAATGCAGCGGCTACTAAATTTACGCTACTCACATGCTAGGATCACACTGAACACTGGTCTTTTAAATAGATAATACTTACACACAAAAATAACAAATTTATTTAGGCAGGTAAATGTCCCCTGCAGGCAGGTATATGCAGTTTAATGTCCCCCATAGGCAGGTATATGTCCCCCATAGGCAGGTATAGGCAGTTATAGGCAGATAAATATCCCCCATAGGCAGGTCTAGGCAGGTAAATGTCCCTCATAGGCAGGTAATTGTCCCCCATAGGCAGGTAAATGTCCCATATAGGCAGGTAAATGTCCCCTATAGGCACATAGAGGCAGGTAAATGACCCCCATAGGCAGGTATAGGCAGGTAAATTTACCCCATAGGCACGTAGAGGCAGGTAAATGTCCCGTATAGGCAGGTAAATGTCCCCTATAGGCAGGTATAGGCAGGTAAATGTCCCCTATAGGCACGTAGAGGCAGGTAAATGTCCTGTATAGGCAGGGTTTAAAAAAAAAAAAATACCAGTACTCACGTCTTGCTCGTCTCTGTCTTCTTCCCCAAAAAAAAGGGGGGTGCGTGATGTCATGGGGGGGGCGCCCCGGGGCGGTAATGACATAGCCCCCCGGGCGGGGAGATATCTGAAAGGCTCCAAAATATATTTACTTCGCTTTTTGTGCCCCCGAAGAGTGCATCCCAGCTAAAGTATCCTGCCGCCGCAGGGGCCCGGCAGCAAAAAAAATTTGGTGACTAAAAAAGTAAGTGTATGCGCCCCCCAGAGGAGGGCATAAAAGCTGTTTGAGATCGCCCCGGGGAAATGGGGCTGAAAAATTTGTTTTAAAAAATTGGGTTATTTTACGGGTAAAAATTAGAAAAAAAAATTGCATATGTCGGTGTGTACTGAAATCCTAGAATTCTATTCATGAATCAGGAAGATAAAAAAATGGTCCGAGAATTGGCCCAAACCCCCCAAAAGATTTTTGGGGCTTTTCGGAGCTACCTTTTGGAGCATGGGTTTTTGGGGGAGGCGCCCCACAAGTGAATTCATTACATTCCAGTAGAATGCAGCATCTGTCAGTGTAATGTATAGGACATCTTGAAATAGATCTTTAATATTTTTTCCCTTTTTCCCTCCTTTGGGGGGAAAATGTGTGTTCAGTAAAGCAAAAAAGAGCCCAGCGCGGGGAAAGTGCTGCCCGAACTTGTTTTATTTTTGGGTTTAAAAAAAAAACCAAATTTTTAAAAAAACCTTTTCCCGAAAATTTTGGGTTAGTAGATGGGGTCACTCGAGCAGCGCCCCTTCTAGCAAGGCTACAAAGAGTTTCTCTGGGGGGCCCCTGTATGTTAAAAAACATTCCCAAGGGGAACACCCTATTCATTTTAATGACTACCATGAAAGGGCCTAAAACCCCCCTGGGGGGGTTTTGCTATGGGCCAATTGAATGTGAAAAACCAATGTTCCCACAGATTACGGACTGTTTTTGGGGGGAAATTGTGCCAGGGGGGACAAAAAACCTTTAAACCCTAAAAGGTTACTCATTTCTTAATTATATCTGCTTGTTTGGGTTGCCCATGGGAAACCCGGAGGATAGTTTAAATGCCGGGCAGTTTTCCCAAAATTAAGGTCCCTGTCTCAGTCTCATGAAAACTAGAATTTAATGATCCCATTAAATTATATTTTATTTTATAAAATAATTATATATATATATATATATAATTATATTTTATATTTATTTTTATTTTATATATACCACACATTGGGTTGGGGGCCCCTTTACGGGGGGACCTGCCCACCAAAATGTTTATACTGTTATATATGACCCGCATCCCCGGCTGGGGGTTGGGTGTGAAAAAAAATTCCCCCAGTACCCCACAAAACCAGTTTAGGGGAAAACGGGGCCCTGTTTTACTCGGGACGTCCCCAAACGAAGTGATGAACAGGAATGTAAAAGCTTTAATGTGGGTTTGTAACAAGTGGTGGGGGGGGGGGGGGGGGGGGGGGGGGGGGGGGGGGGGGGGGGGGGGGGGGGGGGCCTGGGGGGGGGGGGGGGGGGGGGGGGGGGGGGGGGGGGGGGGGGGGGGGAGAAAAGACGTTCATCAAAACCACTCCACTGTGCCCTAAAGCTCATCGGGTGTAGGGAGGTGGCTCCTGCTACATGCCACAGTCAGAGCCCCCCTTTGAAGCACTGGACGGGAAAATGTTAAAGTTGGGGAAAAGTAACCAGGGGGGGGGGCCCTTCTAAACCCAAACTCATTTCCACTGTTACCTGAACCTCAGCGCTTAATGGTTCTTCTTTACAAAAAGTCAACGGAAAAAATTGAAGGTTGTATAGGAGTTTATTTTTGAGCGTGGGGGGGTCCCAAAGGAGGGGGAAGGCGGGGGGGAAGCTGTTTATCTCAAACCACAAAAATATGCCCTTTCATTACAGCTAGCTCCCAAACCCAAACGCTGGAAAAAAAACATACAGCGTGATAGGGAAAGGGTAACAAGTGGGGAGGGAAAGGGGAAAAAAACCTCTAAACCCAAAAACTCATTTCCACGATTTTGCAGCATTTTTGGGCTTCTTTTCATGAAAATCAGCGCCAAAATTAAGGCTGTAAAAAAAGATGTGGGGTGATATCAAGAAGGGGAAAAAGGAAGGGGGAGGAACCCAATTTATCTAAACTCACTAAAGGGGTTTTCCAACCCACACACCCAGCTGTTTACATCAAAGCCCCTGGACAGAAATGTTAGGTGATTTGGAAGGCCCCAAGTAAAAGTTTTGTCTTACCCAAAAACTCACTCCACTATGCCTGTACTCAGTAGTGTAGTGGATGGATATTTTTTATAAATAGGTTGCAGTCACTATCCTGGGACGGGAATCTACCAGTAGATATGTAATAGGTTTCAAGTGTTTTCACCATTACTAAGACGCCCTCCAGCACCTCATTGTAAGTCTGCCCTAATTACTACTTGAGGGGGTTGGTGCAGGGGGGCGCAGTCATTGGGATGTCACCCGGGTGGCAGCAGAGGAGGGACCTGCAGACGGAGGAGGTGCAAGCTCTTCAGGATCACTCAGGTTCCCTTCTGTAGTGGAGAGGCTGCAAGCACAGGCGGTAAGGACTGCGCTAAATCCCCTATTTTATAAAAATGGCAAAATGTAGCAGAGCGGGAAATTTGGTCATTAAATGTCTTGGGGGCCCGGGGTTGAGGGGAATGTGATAGTTATGATAGATAATTAATAGTGCGTCCTGCTATCTGCAGATACTTCTGATTTGTAGAAAAATTTTAAACTGTTTTTAAAGTATTGCACTTCATAATTTTCATAGGGTCTTCTGTAGGTAGTGGTGTTGGATGGTGAGAGATTATTTTTAGAGGGGTATGTGATAGTTTGATAGTTTGATATGAGATAGAAGATAAAATAGATAGTTTTTTAGATAGATAGTATGAATAGATAGAAAAAGATAGATAGATAGATAGATAGATATGGGGAATAGTAGATGATAGATAGTTAGATAGATAGATAGATAGATAGATAGATAGATAGTTATAAAGATAAGGGGGATAGTTTAATGGTAAAATTTTTGATGATGGATAGATAGATAGATAGTTGTTTTGATAGATGGGGAGATAGATAGTTTAGATATGGATAGATAGGGTTAGAAAAAGGATAGTTGAGATAGATAGATATGAAAATAGATAGATATGATTTTGATGGAAGATTTTGGGGATAGATAGAAATGGGATAGATAGATAGATAGTAGTATGAGATAGATAGATATGAGATAGTTTGATAGTTATAAAAAATAGTAGATATTTTTAGATAGTTATGGATAGTTAGATCAGGGGATAGTTTAGTTTAGATAGGGAATAGTTTTTAATATGGGATAAAATAGATAGTTAGATAGATGAAAGAGATAGATAATATATTTTTTGAAAAATTTTTTTTTGGTGATGGGTTTGATATGAGAAAAGCAGTTTGATTAATGGTTGGGACATTTTTTTGTAGAGGGATAGATAGATAGATGGGATATGGAGAGGTTTGATAGATAGATAGATATAGTTAGATAAAAAAGGGGAAATATATGGATAGTTTATTTAGATAGTATGATACAGATAAAATTAGTTAAGGGGATAAAAAATTATATAGAATGAATAAAAATTAGGGGATGTTCACATTGCGCTTCTGAAAAAGTTTTTGGGGGTTTTTCTTTATGAAAACTTTATTCTAAAGGCTCCCGTGAAACGAACCCCAAACACGCCCCAAAAAGTGTACTGAGTGTTTGCATTTGTTTTTGCTGCGTCAAACGAATTAAAACCCCATTTTCCAAGTTCTTTGAGTGAATCCGAAAGAGCCCATTCAAAAAGAGCAAGTGAACTTTGCACCCAGCAATCATTTGTCTGAACCCCCAATGTTTGTTTTACATTGAATGCAAGGTAAAATCATACTGAACATTGCTAAAAGATGTTTGGTTTGTTTAGGGTCCCAAACACGACCAAAAGTGCATCAAAAAAAACACCTTGTAAACTTTCCCTTGGGATAGATAGATATATGGGAAAATTTGGGAACAGAGGGGGATATAAAATTAGATAGATAGTAAAAAATTGGGTTTGGGATAGATAGTAGGGAGATAGATAGATAGATAGGGGTTTAGATAGATAGATAGATAGATAGATATGGGTTAGTTTAGATTTTATTTTTGGGGATAGATAGATAGATGGTTAGATAGTTATGGGATAGATAGATATGAGATAGTTAGATATGAGATAGAAATATGGAAGATAATAGATGGATAGTAGATAGGGAAAAAGATAGATGGGTTTAGATAGATATGGGGATAGATAGATAGTTTAGATAGATAGATAGTTTGATATTAGATATGGGGAAGATGATAGTTAGATAGGGAATAGATAGATGATAGATAGATAGATAGATAGATAGATAGATATAGGATAGATAATAGATATGAGATAGATTGAGATAGATAGTTTTGTATGAGAAAAGATATTTTAAATAGATAGATTTTGGAATTTGTTTGTTAGATGTTTTGAGTAGATAGATGATAAATGAAAAATAGATAGAGTAGATAGTTAGATTTTTGGTAGATAGATATGAGATAGTTTGATAGATAATTGAGACAGATAGATAGATAGATAGTTTGATTTGAGACGGGTTTGATAGTTAGAATTGAGATAGATAGATAGATAGTTTGATATGAGATAGATGTTAGATAGATAGATATGAGATAGTTTGATAGATAGATGAAAAGAATAGATAGTTAGATAGTTAAAAGGGTTTGGGAGATAGATAGTAGTTGGGATAGATATAAAGATAGATAGATAGTTTAGATATGGGATAGATAGTAGGGGGATAAAAAGATAGTTTTGAAAATGAGACAGGATAGATAGATTAAAGTTAGATATGAGCAGATAGTTTATGAGTTTGATGATAGATAGTTTAGTAGACAGATGATAGATAGTTTATGAGTTTAAAAAAGATAGAAAGATAGATATGGGGATAGTTGATAGATAGATAGTAAAAAGATATGAGTAGTTGATAGATAGATAGATATGAGTTTAGATAGATGTTGATAGATATGAGATGGGTTTAGTAGATAGATAGAATTAAATTAAGGGGAGATAGTTTAATGGATAGATTTTAGTTTGTGGGATAGATAGATAGTTTAGATAGATAGGAGATAGATAGATAGATATGAGAAAAGTTAGTAGATAGATAATATGGGGTTTGGGATAGATGATTTTGAGATAGATAAATATGGGGATAGTTTAGATAGATATGAGTTTGATAGATAGTTTAGATAGATAGATATGAAAATAGATAGATATATTTAGTAGAAATGAGTTTAGATAGTTTCAGGGGATAGAAAAGATGATTTGAGTAGTTTAAATAGGGGTTTGATAGTTTGATGGGATATGAGATAATAGATAGATAGATAGTTGATAGGGAAATAGATAGTATATTTAGAAAGATATGAGATAGATAGTTATGAGATAAGCAAAATAGATTTTTAATGGATAGCCCATTAAAATAGATAGATAGATGGATAGTTTAGATAGTTTGTATGAGAAAAGAGAGTTAGAAAGATAGATAGATGGGAAAATGAAAAGTAAAATTGGGTTATATAGATAGATTGTTGATATGTTTACGATAAATTAGATAAGAGATAAATATTATATAGAATGAATGAATTAGGGGATGTTCACATTGCGTTTTGGGAATTTCTTTTTTGGGTTTAGTTTTTTTTATCTAAAAAACTTTTATTCAAAAAGCGCTGGTAAAAAGCACCCAAAAAGCCCCAAAAAGGGTGTACTGGGTTTGCATGTGTTTTTGCTGGTAAAAAAAAATTTTTTTGCATGTCATTTCTTTGAGTGAATCCGAAAAAACAAAAATCAAAAAGACGCAAGTGAAATGCACCCAGCAATCACTGTCTAAAAGCAAATGTTGTTTTCCCATTAAATTTGAAATGTAAAATCAAAATGAAAAATTGTTTTATGTTTTTTTGGGATCTTTTTTGGGGCCCCAAAAACAACCAATCTTGAATTAAAAAAAACCCCTTTGTAAAACATAAAAACTTAAAAATTAGAAAAGTTATATAGGACATGGACAGAGGGATATGAAATAGATAGATAGATAAGAAATAGATTAGATAGATAGATGATAGATAGGGAGTTTGTTAGATAGATAGTTTATGAGATAGATAGATAGATAGGGGTTAGATAGATAAAAGATAGAAGATAATATGAGATAGATAGATATATATGGAAAAGATGGGATAGAGGATAGATAGTTATGGGATAGATAGTATGAGATAGATAGATATGAGATAGATAATATGAGATAAAAAGTTTGGTTAGATAGATATGAAAACAGATAGAAAAAATAGATAGATGATATGAGAAGATAGATAGATAAAATATGAGATAGAAAAGATGGGATAGATAAAATTGATAAAATATGGGATAGAAAAGATAGATATAGATAGATATGGATAGTAGAAAATGGGATATGAAAATAATTTATAAATGATAGTTATAGTTAGAAAATTTAGATAGGGTTTAGTTAGATAGTTGATAGAATGAGATAAATAGAAAATTTTAGATAGTTAGATAGAAATGAATAGAAAGATATGAGATAAAATAGATAAAAATAGATAGATATGAGAAAGATAGATAGATAGAAAGTTAGATAGATAGTTAGATTGAGATAGATAGATGATAAAAATTATAAAATAGATAGATGATATGAGATAGATAGTTTAGTTTGTTAGATATGGGGATAGATAGATAGATAGATAGATGGGAAATTAGATTATGAAAGATAGAAAAGATTTAATTGATAGTTTGAAAAGGAATAGTTTTGATAGATGATTTGAGATAGATAAAAAGGGGAAAAATTATAAAGATAGATAATAGAAAAGATAGTAGATATGAGATAGTTTAGATAGATAGATAGATAGATAGTTTATAAAGATAGATAGATAGATAGATAGATAATATGAAAAAGATAGATGATAATAGATAGATAGTTTGTATGGATAGATAGATAGATAAATAAAACCAAAAAAGGGAAAGGAAATCGCGGCGCAGTATTTTTTAAAAAACAGGGAATGCAGAGAGAAAGAAAATTTTTCCTACAACCCTAATTTATTAAAAGAACCATAATCTCAACATAAAAAAAAAACCAAAAAGGGGCCCGACGCGTTTTCGCGGGGGCAGCTCCCGCCCCTCGGGGGTCCCAATCTAGACATGTGTAACACAATTTATATAGAAAAATTTATTCCCAAAAAAAACGGAAAGGGAAGTGTATTGACCATAGACGTACATTTTTTACAAAAAACCCGGGAAAGGTTCCCGTGCTTTCCCGGGGGTTTAAAAAATTTGTCAATCACCACGGGACACATGCTGAAACGGGGGGGATTTGCAAAGAGATACAGGGTTTTCGTTTGAATTTAGCACACCTGTTTTATTGCATCCAGTCCGTGATCGGGTTTTTAACTGTGGTGTTAAAAACAGTCTAGTTTCAGACAAAAAAAAAAAAAAAAAAAAAAAAAAGAAAAAAAAAGGGCGGGACAGTTTAAATCAAAAAAGGTTGTGTGGGGGGAAACCTTTTAATGCATACATCCCAACTCCCCGTTTTTGGGGGGGGGCCCCGCTTTTTGGGGGGGTCCCCCCCCGCCCCCCCCGGGGGAGTTGGCATTCCTCGCCCCCCCCTGCAGGGGGTCCCTTTAAATTACCGGGGCCCGCAAAGTAGCGCTGGGCGCTACTTCTTGCCCGCGGGGCCCCGCTCCAAACAGCGGGGGGCAGGGGCCCGAAACGGGCCGCTCCCCCGCCCGGGGTCTCACTGTGCAGGGGGGGCAGGGAGGGATCGTCCCTCCTCCCCCCTCTCCCTGAAAGGTGGGCGCGGGGGTGTGCCCCTTACATACGGGTCAACGGGGGGGGGAAGGGGACGGCGGCTGCAGGGGAGTGACTTCGCGGTTTGTTTCCCCACCCCCCCCCTGGCCCCGGGGAAGAGATCGGTCGGGATGGGGGCCAAACGCTGCGGGACCCTGGTTTGGAAGGGAAATTTATTTTTTTTTAAATTTTTTATTAGCTTTGGGGGGCTCTACCGGGCCCAAAAACAGAGAGGGGCCAACTACCTGGCAACAGGGGGGGGCACTACCGGGCAACAGAGGGGGGCACTACCGGGGAACCCAATGGGGGCACTACCTGGCTAACAGAGGGGGGCATCCCTTTGGGCAAAACAAGGGGGCACTCCCTTTTCAAAAGGGGGAAACTCCCCCTTGGCAAAAAAAGGGGGCACAAAGGGGCTAAAGGGGGGGCACTCCCCTGGAAACGAGGGGGACCTACTGGCAACAGGGGGGGCACTACCTGGTAACGAGGGGGGGCACTCCCTGGCTAACAGGGGGGGCACTACCTGGCTAACTAGGGGGGAAATACCGGGCAAACGGGGGGGGGATACCCTGGAAAAACAGGGGGGGGCACTTTTGGAACAGGGGGGCTTTCCCCCTGGAAAAAATGGGGACACCCTATGGAAAAAACAAGGGGGGCACTCCCGGGTAAATTTGGGGGGATCCCGGGTGAAAGGGGGGAAAATAGGGGAAACTGGGGGCCCCTTTTTAAAACCTTTCAAAAATTTTTAAACCTACCTTTTTAACAAAATTGGGGGCAACCCCTTTTTTTTTTCCCCCCAAAAAAAAATTTTAAAAAAACCTTTCCCAAATTTTTTTTTTTTTTCCCCGGGCCCCCTTTACCCAGGGGGGGGGGGGGCATAATTTGGGCTACAAGGGGGCACCCTCCCGGCCGAAAGGGGGCACCCTTTTTTATGGGGGGCTACTCCCTTGGCTTAAGGGCACTACCTGGCTTTTTTTCCAAACCCTTTAAAAGCAGTTAGGGGGATTTGGGTGTGGCTTTTTTTGAAGGGGCGTGGAATAACAAGATGGGGTGTCCGGGCAAATTTTGCCCGGCGCGCTACGCAGGGCCGCCCCACTAAATTCCCCTGCTTTTTCTTTTTCAAAAAATTTGGGCCCACTATGCTATAATGTTTTTCAAATACAAGACCGGGAAATTAATCCCACGGGAAAAAAAAAGGTGAAAAAGGAACAGAAAAAGTAAAAAGATCATGGGGTATAAGTGGCTAATAAATAATTTAATATCTAAAAGATAATTGTGCAACCCAATAAAAACCTGGGGTTACTAATGGAAAACCAAACAATATACATAAAAAACCCAAACAGTACATTTTTAGAAAACTGTAAAAATGACAGTAAATGCAAAAAAAATAAAAAAGAAAACATATCCTTGTGTGTACCAAGAACATAGAATATACGTTAATCTACGTGGATGGAATAATTGTTTAAAAATAAAAGATGAAAAATAGAGGACCTAAAAGACTTAAAATATGTACAACCAGGTGTTGTATCTAATAGATAATGGGACTGGATGTAAAGAATAAGTATAGACTCAAAAAGTGAAAAAAACCGTAAGTGTGAATAGAACTGAACTACGAGGATGGGGCTATATAAAGAATATATATGATGGGAATAATGTACACACTAATAAATAACCAAACAACTGATATACAAACGATAAATAAATATCACTGTATTCAAGACCATCCCATATAAAACCATAATTGATACGATACCCCAAACAGAGGGGACTGCCCACCCAAGTAAAACTGAAAAATGAGCTAACATAAATAAAAAAAGGTAGCTCTACCAAAGGATGCCAAGGATGAAAGTTTATCGAATGATTTTCCACTATATCTTTTAAACCCGGGGGTGTTTAGTTTTTAGACGTCATCCAGTAAAACTCAGTTTTTGGGAGTTGCGGGAAATCATTAGAGACATTAAAAGGGAACTTTAATAGGGAATAAAAGATCAGAGTTTTTTCATTGTGTTTTTCATTGAAATGTCGGGCTACACTCTGTTTTTTAAACCCCTTTTGGGTACTGCAGCGGTGTCCCTTAGTCTAACACGCAATGCCAGATGGTACGACCAAATACTGTAAATTCAGGTAAGCGATAAAAAAAATAAAATAGTTGGGTTTGCAAAATTTTAAAAGGAAAATTGATGGTAAATTCTTCCTTGGTGATACTAGAAAAGAAGGTGGATGTTGTGTTTATGCAGGTACAACATAGGCAACCTTTTAAATTTCATGGAGTACTACCTTTAACCGTATTGATCATTATATCATAGTTTTTTCCGAATTTGATAATAGATAGATAGATAATGATATGGAAGATAGATAGAATGAATAGATATGAACAGAAGATATGAATAGATAGAAATAGATAGATGATAAAGTAGAAAGTGATAGATAGAAGATTGAGATAGTAATATGAGAAGATAGATAGATAAAAGAAGATAAGAAGATAGATATGGAAGATGATAGATAGATAGATAGAAGATTTTGATAGAAGTATGAATAGATAGGTAGATAGATAGATTGGGATAGATAGATAGATAAGATAAAGATAAAGATATGAGATGATAGATAATAGATAAGATAGATAGATAGATAAAGATATGAGATAGATAAATAGGGATAATAGATAGATTGAGATAGGGTAGATAGAAGATAGTATGAGATAGATAGATATATTTAGATGATAGAATAGATAGATAAGAGTAGATGATAGATAGTAGATAGATATGAAATAGATTAATATGGGATAGATAGAATAGATATAAATTAGATAGATAGATGGGAGATAATAAGATGATAGATATGGATAGATAGATATGAAAGATAGATATATTAGATAGATATAGATAGATGATATGGATAAGCAATAGATTAAGGGATAGACATTAGATAGTAGAAATGGATAATAGATAGAAAAAAGAAAAGAGGAGAGATAGTTAATAATAGATAGTAGATTGATAAATAAATTGATAAGAGATAAATTTTAAAATTTAAATGAATGAATTAGGGGATGTTCACATTGCGCTTCTGAATACGTTTTTGGATAGTTTTCTATCTGAAAAACGTATTCTAAAGCGCTGCGTGAAACGCATCCAAACACGCGCCAAAAGTGTACTGAGTGTTTGCATGTGTTTTTGCTGCGTCAAACGAATTGACATGTCAGTTCTTTGAGTGAATCCGAAAGACGCATCAGAAAGACGCAAGTGAACATGCATCAGCAATCACTCGTCTGAACGCCAATGTGTGTTTTACATTGAATGCAATGTAAAATCATACTGCACATTGCTAGATGCATGTTTGAGTCTGTTTAGGGTCCCAAACACAGATCCAATCATGCATCTAAAAAACACCTTGTGAACATACACTTAGATAGATAGATATATAGGTACATGGACAGATGGATATAAAAATAAAAGTTAGATAATAAGAAATAATTAGATAGAAGATTGAGAATAGATAGTTTTGGGATGATAGTAGATAGATAGATAATAATAGATAGAAGAAGAAAAAGATAATATGAGATAGATAGATATATTGATGATAATAGATGGATGGGGATAGATATGGTAGATAGATATAGATAATAATAGATAGAAATAGATAGATGATATGAACAGATAGAAAATAGATAAATAGAGACAATAGTAGATAGATAGATAGATAAGAAAAAGAGATAGATAATGATAATAGATATGAGATAGATAGATAGATAATAATAAATGAGATAGATAGATAATATAGATAGATAGATAATAGATAGAATGAAACGATAATAGATAGATAGATGATAAAATGATAGATAGATAGATGAAATATGAGACAGATAGATGATAGAATGAGATAATAGATAATATGAATAGATAATAGATAGATAGATAGATGATAGATAGATGATAATATAGATAGATAGATAGAAAATATGAATAGATAATGTTTTAAATGATAGATAGATAATTGAATAGAAGAAGATAGATAGATAGATAGATAGATAGAAATAGATAGATAGTAGATAATAGGGGATGATAGATATGGGATAGATGAAGATATGAGATAGATAGATAGATTGAAAGATAAAAAAATTGAATAGATAGAGACAGATAGATTTTTGGATAGTAGATATGAGATAGATAATAGATGATAGATAAAAAAATTGATATGAACAATAGATAGATAGATAGATAGATATGAGACAGATAGAAAAATTAATATGAGTAGATAATGATATGAGATAGAAGAAATAGTTTGATGTATGAGACAAAGAAGAAAATATGAGATGAAGTTTAATAGTTGATGATATGAGATGATGATATGAGATAGATAGATAGATAGATAGATAGATATGAGATAATAGATATGAGAAAAATTTAGATAGTTGATATATAAATTAGTAGATTTTGATAATAGAAAAGATAAAATTTAGATAGATAGATAGATAATTGAGATAAAAAGTAGTAGATAGATAGATATAGATAGATAGATATTAATAGATGATATGAGATAGTAGATGATATGAAAGATAGATAGATATGAATAGATAAAAAATAGATAGTATGGGTAGAAGATATGAGATAGAAGTAGAAGATAGATGTAGAGACAGATAGATAGATAGAGATAGATAGAGATGGATAGATATAGACAGATAGTATGAGAAGATATGAGATAGTGTATGAACTATATGCGTTTTAGAAAATATAAATATATAAATTTTTATATATATATATATTATTATAAAAAAATTTATTAATATTTTTAATAAAAAATTTATAAATATATATATAATTTTTAAATATTTGTTAGTCAGCAGTAGGTATATAACTCCCCGGTATAAAGTGACATTGCTGCGTGATAGATAAAAGTCCTTTGTACATGTATCGCCTACCTCATTGATCGCCCATGTTTTCCTTTCAATAGGGGCTCCGTATATATCTCGGGTTTTGATTTACCCTCGTATTAGGGATGTCATCGTTGGGGATCCGCAGTCACAGCAGCTCCAGGGCCAGTCTTAGGTGTTGAAGGGGCCACATGGCAGAGCCCCCACCTCAGTGTCAGAATATGTGTAATATGCAACCTTCCCTTTCATGTACAACTGTCACCTATGTAATAAGTGCCCTCTACACATGGACTCAGGAGGAAGCTTGCACATCCCAGGGTATTTCACACCTTCTAAGTCTCTGGGAGGGGGGAGCACAAGTGAGGGGCACCAGCTCGGAAGAATTTTTTTTCTAAAACCCTTACCACAAATATTAATTGTCATATAGCTCTGGATGAAAGGCTATAAAATGTCCTGAAAAATGGTTTTAGGGAATTTCCCAGCCAGGCCATAAGATTCCTTCTCCCTTATACGGATTGACATCATGCACAGCTCCCGCCATACAGTGCACAGACAGAGCCATGCAGTGCAGTTACTGCCAGACAGTGCACAGCTACCACCAAATAGTGCACAGATGCAGCCATGCAGTACACCGCTCCCACAGATAGTGCTATACGGTGTACAACTACCGCCATACAGTGCACAAATAGTGACATACAGCACACGCTAAACCCATCATTTAAAAAAATAGTGACCAAAAAAGCACACAGCTAGTGCCATACAGTGCACAGTGACATACAACGCACACAGCTAGTGCCATACAGTGCACAAATAGTGACATACAACGCACAAAACCGCCATAAACAGGGGACAAAAATGACATCACACCAGTGCGCATACAGTGCACAAATAGTGACATACAGCACACAGCTAGCGCCATACAGTGCACAAATAGTGACATACAGCACACAGCTAGTGCCATACAGTGCACAAATAGTGACATACAGCACACAGCTAGCGCCATACAGTGCACAAATAGTGCATACAGCACACAGCTAGTGCCATACAGTGCACAAATAGTGACTTACAACGCACAGCTACCGCCATACAGTGCACAGGTAGTGACATAAAGTGCACAGCTATCGCCATACAGTGCACTGGTAGTGACATACAGCGCACAGCTACTGCCATACATTACACAGTGACATACAGCGCACAGCTACCGCCATACAGTGCACTGGTAGTGACATACAGCGCACAGCTACTGCCATACAGTACACAGTGACATACAGTGCACAGCTACCGCCATTCAGTGCACAGCTACCGCTATTCAGTGCACAGATAAAACCATTTTTTTTCCAGATAGCATCATATTCTTCATAAATCCATTTCTGCCTAGCACTGTCAACATTGCCCCAAAAAGTCTCTTAAAACAGAAATCTGGCAGCACCCAAAGAATGTCAGTCAGTGCACATGGCGACAAACAGTGCACAGATAATTCTGTACTTGGTCGATCCAGTGCCCATGTAGTGCCCATGTCCTCTGTAACAGCCCCAGCAGCCATCCATTCACCTCACCATGGTTCCTGCTTGTATAGTCTCCACCACAGGTGGGTGATGCCGCCCTCTGCTGGCAGTAGCTGATAAAGCTAGTACTGTCTGACAACATTATAATTGATGATGAGCTTAGATACACATAATAAGCTTAGATACATTGTATCACAAGCCTGGAATTTTATAACTGAAAAAAGTAAAAATTTCTAAAAA
>JAODAL010048261.1:0-29173 GCA_025379985.1 Phyllomedusa bahiana | reverse complement strand
ATGAAAAGCATTGGAGTTCGAGAGGAAAGTTTTTGCCTCCAGACACAAGGGTCCTAGGTTCAAATCCCTGCAGGAATCAAACCTGTGGATTTTGTTTCTCTTTATCAATGCACATAGCTCATTAAGGTTTCTTTTTTTTTATTTGCACAGTTTAACTAATTACTAAGGAGCACAGAGGACAGGAGTAGAATGATAGTACCTGGGGTTTGAACACTCAGTAGCTGCCTGAGACGAGAGGTGATGTCTGACCAGGACTGATGAGCTCTCAGCCCTGGTCGTATCCCCTGGAGACGAGCTGTACACAATGGATCACTAAAGGAGCAGATAACTCAAAAACGGTGCAGAATTTTTAATAATAATGATTGGTGAAAATTTTTGATATTTCATTTGCAAGCTTCCCACGTCAATTTGACTTCATGGCAAAACCCCTATAAGAAACAGTTCTGTGCACCATTCTGTTAGCCCCCTCCGTGACAGGATGGAGTGATGTTTACAGGTTTTCATGGCAGCTGGGGGCCTAATGAAGGCCTCCATTGCTGCTATTTTACTACTTCTATTACACATAACACTGGGGAACACTTATTTTGGTGCCTTAAAAGTTGTAACCTTTTTTGAGTATGTTTGGGACGGTGATTCTGAAAATGACACCTGTTTTTCCTCTATCACTATAGTTTTGGACATCCGGCATTGCCCCCTTTTACCAAGTATATGTTGCGAAAGTATTGGTAAACTCAATATTGTGCTAAAGAAATGTTGGAAATTCATGTGAAACAGAAAATACCTAAATTTTAAAACATTTAAAAACACATGCAAACAAAACATGAATGTGCAGGAAAAAATTTAATTCTATTCATCTGCACTACAGATTTATAAGAATTTAATCACAAGAAACAGTAGAATCATGTAATCAACATCTCAGAAGCTAGAGCTGCTAGAACAAAATGGATGGGATTTTTGGACTCAAATACCCCAAATTTCTAGGCAACAAACCATTTTTGCTTCTTTTATTAACCAGTGTTATCTTAGGCAGGGTAGTAGGAGAGTCATTATTTAGCACTGTTCTGCAATATATTACTACTGAAAATGTACAAAGACAATAAATTTTGGGGGTCCAAAGAGCTTTAAAAATATCTTAAATTTTATTAATACGATGTTTACAATTACATATTCAAAATAATATGAGTAATAGCAGGAAAAGCAACAATCCAGGAAAGGGAATCAGTCACAAAGTATACATACAGCAAGTGAAAAATTTATATAAACTCAGCAGGTAATGTGTATTTTCTGGTAACCAAAAATAAAATGCCAATGCATCTGATAATCTGAAAATACGTCTGAATTGCAATAAACAATTGTATCAATATCTAATATTCCTAACAATCATATTCATGAAATATACAGTGTGTGAAAAATAATATCTCCTGATACCTATGCCAATTGTTCCCTGGAATACTGCCACCCAGTCACCCCAGGAAGAAGTGCAGTCACAGGGCAGAAATGCAGTAATAGGGGAAAAAAAAAATTAAGTGAAAAAGTATTTTTAAGTGCATCTCAAAAAAATTGAAGTATCATTGAAAAGTTTTAAATTTTTGTCCGTAATTAAAGTGAAATTGAGAAACTCACACATTGTATAGATTGGGGAGAGCGATATATTCAAGCGTTCATTTCCTTTCATGTAGATGATTATGGCTTACAGCTAATGAAAACCCAAAACCAGACGACACTGTTTTCAACAGCCGAATCCAACAAGTAATTTTTATTTGTCATGTGGATGTACCGTTAAGATTTTCAACTTGCCTCCAGAGTTTGGCCTGGCACCGTAATCTCAGACCTCTGAATAGGCGCATGCAGTGAAGGAGTAACATGTTAAAAGGGAAGCAAAGATGTATAGTACAAGGTAACCAAATGGCTAATTGGAGCTCCCATCACAGTTTCAAGCATACATGTCAAACTCAAGGCCTGTTGCTCACCACATCACTTTATGTGGCTGCGAAAGCTTAGGCACAGCAAGCAAGGTAATCAAGGTACACATGAAGAAGGACCTGCTCTCTCGTTTTCCTGCAGGATGCAGCCAGTGCTTGGCAGGGGCAGCAGCTCAGGGAGCAGGTACCATCTTGGACTCAGAACCAACCATGCACCTCCACATTGCTCTGTTCGGTAACGCACAGGCAATGGCACAGCTCTGACAGCCCAACCCAGGCACCCTAGCCACACTAAAAGGTAGTAGCTGGCTATTATGCAACCTTGGAGGAAATCTTTTGCTGACCAAAATGCAAACCATAACATCTCTGGTGGAGCAATTTGAACTACTTTATTAGCGAACCAGAAAAAGCTTATCTAACAGTATGTTAAGGAGTAGTTATATAGTTTTACATTTACATTTGGCACTTTGAGGGCAACCAGAATGCTGATGTGACTCTCCGTGAAAATGAGCTTAACACCCTTGGTATATCTACCATAGTTTACAACAAATGTTTAGGAAGTTTTTGTGCCATGTTAGTTATATATACTGAATGTGCTAGAAAAAGCACCCAGTGTACACCTCTGATATACATCTGTCAGTGAAGTACCCCACTGTATAGATATAGAGTGGGATTCATCACCCATAAGGCACCAAAGTAAAAAAAAATTGTATACCTCACAATATGTTTTTTACTGTATACTGTTCTGTAGAATAGCTTAGTCTTTTTTTTTTTTAAAAACATTTTATTTGGTTTTCTTCACATTTTAAATGTAAATAACAGAGCACAAAATAATATGATAAGAACAATGTAGAAGTTTGTAGACCGCCTTATACAATCAAGTGATGAAATAGAATATAAAAGCATTGTACATAGGACAAGAAAATTTACCCAAATCCCACTTCGTTACATTAGACGTCGGTTTCCCAGTGTAGGTGAACCCTAGATCGCATAAAAGAACAGCGGTCCTTTGGAAAACTTTAAATCAGCAAAGAATGGTTAGCCTCGTTTACCCACCCTAGTAATTTGAAAGGTGGGAGAAGAAGGCCAATGTGGGTC
The DNA here is from genome assembly GCA_025379985.1 of Phyllomedusa bahiana. Lineage (NCBI taxonomy): Eukaryota > Metazoa > Chordata > Amphibia > Anura > Hylidae > Phyllomedusa > Phyllomedusa bahiana. The sequence goes on along the minus strand of JAODAL010048261.1, from coordinate 26,153 downwards.
AAATGAATAAATCAATCAAGAAATAAGTAGAGACATAAAATAAATACTGCAAGTAAATGACAGGATAAATAAAAGAAAAAAAGTAAATCAACATGAAAGTAACCACAAAAATTAGAGTGAGCCTAGAGATGACTGCGAGTCTAGTCGCCAGTACCAGGGGTAAGGGGGAGGGGGATGAGGTAAAGAAGGAAAGGGGGGGGGGGCATACCAACGGGGCTTTAAGAGGCACCATGGGGCTGTTCCAGAGGTCCTAGAGTGCCCGCCAATCCCGCCCTGGCGTACCAACCAGTATATTTGAAGGAAGACATCAGCTGGGTTATCTCCTCAGTAGAAAAATGTGCGAGAATAAAGGGTTTCCACTGCCTGAAAAATTTTTCAGTGCGCAATTCCTTGTGGTATTCTGCCTCTAGTTTGTCAGATATCAAGAATTGCATTAGGTTTTCCACCAGCAGGGACATGGGGGGGGTCTGCGGTTTCAGCCAATAAAGTAGGAGACAGCGCTTAGCGACCAGTATTGCAATATGTGCCAGGCTGGGAAGAGGCTGCAGAGGGACAGGGGGTGACTCCCCAGAATTCGTAGCTTCGGGGGGCCGAAAGTAGTGAAAAATCAGTAGCTCATACGTCTTGACTAGTCTAAAGTGCCAGTGCTGATTAGCAAATTCAATGAAGGCGTCCCAAAAGCTCTGTGAAGAAGGGCATTCCAAAATTCCATGCCACATGGATGTAGCAGGGGCATGACACTTGAGGCAGGATTGCTGTCTATCTGGGCAGTTTTTCGAAGGAGGGAGTTTAAAGCCGTAGTATGCGTTGTGTACTATTTTGAGGTCAGTTTCCCTCCAGGTCTCACATATTACTTCCCTGCGCACCCTTTGAAGACCCTTGGTGATTTTGTTCGGAAGATCTGGATCCCCTAGCTTACGGGCCCATTTTGCAAAAGGGGATGCCCCGTCCCTGTTCCAAATCCATACCCTCAAAATACCATAAATATTTGAGAGGGTGAAAGCAGAACTGTGGCACCTCTTGAGGGCTTCAAAACCATTGGGAGAGCACAACTTTTCAAGATTCCTTAGCTTGGACTTGCAGAAGGAGAGAATTTGCATCGCCAAGAATACATGGGCTGGGGGAAGGGAAAACCTGTCTCTCAGCTCCGATGGGGTAAGCCATCTTTTCTCTTCTGAGTGCATTAAGTGCTCTGCGCGCATCACACCCCTTTCCCTCCACAGACAGAACATTGGGTTGTCCCTGCCTTGAGGAAAGTCAGGGAGTTCCCATAGGGGTAGTGCCTTTGACATCTGGAATGGTAATTTCAAAAGCTTGCACACATGCTTCCAGGTCGCGAAAGTGTCTTTTAATAAAAGGGAGCACCTAATCTCTTGAGGGATCTGAGAGAGCTTGGTGTGAAGTAACGCCAGGGGGTGCCAAGGATGTAACAAATCCCTTTCCAATTCTAAATTTGAATATCTGCTAGTCCCCCCCCACCAGTCCAGGACATGCCTGGTGAGACATGCCAAATTGTAAACCCGGATGTTGGGGAGGTTCAGACCGCCCGCGTTAACGGGGAGCATCAGCTTGGCAAGAGCTATCCGCAGTCTCTTTCCTGCCCAGATAAAACGGGAGAAAGAGGAATGAATCCTATTTATGTCCGTGTGGCGCAGTAGTAAAGGAAGGGTTTGGAGGGGGTATAGGAGTTTCGGAAAACATATCATCTTGATTGCGTGGCATCTGACAGCGAGAGGGGAAGGCTCTGCCATCTAAGGAGGTCGTCTGAAATCTTTTTTATCAGAGGGGGAAAGTTCAAATTGTAAATGGAGCTGGGGGTCTTACTCACTTTTATTCCCAGGTAAGTAATGTGAGACTTTGCCGGGGCAATCCCTAGGTTCAGGCCCTGACAGACAGATTTTGAGAGGGGGTACCCAGTTCCAGTAGCTCGCTCTTGGAGGCATTGACTTTGTATCCGGAGAATCTGCCAAAATCTTCCAAGAAAGAGAAGATATCGGAAGATGACTAACCGGATCAGAGAGAAATAAAAGTAGATCGTCGGCGAAAAGAGCAAGTTTAACCTGGCTCCGGCCTACTAATATTCCAGAGAAGAGGTCAGAATCCTCCAAGAAGCGAGCTAGGGGTTCCAAGGCAATGTCAAACAGGAGAGGGACAGGGGACATCCCTGGCGGGTGCCCTTGTGGAGAGAAAAGCTTTGTGAGAGAAAACCTGGGGTGTGCACCTGTACAGTCGGATTGGTGTAGATAACAAGTTCTTAAATCTGCCTCCTATCCCCATATGATCAAGAACCATCCACAACCACTCCCACCGGACATTGTCAAATGCTTTCTCAGCATCGATTGCAACCATGACGGGATTACCGGTGGGAGGGGCAGCGGTTTTCACACTCTCCAGGACTGACAGCACTTTTCTAAGGTTGCCCACCGCAGCTCGACCCTTGACAAACCCTTTTTGCGCTGGACCAATGAGGGTGGGCAAGAATATAGCCAGCCTATCGGCCATGATCTTAGACAGCAGTTTCTGGTCCGTATCTATCAGGGAAATTGGCCGATAAGATGACGGGAGGAGGGGATCTTTGCCCTTTTTAGGGATCACCTTAATGTAAGCATTTTTAGATTCGGGTCGAATAGCACTTTCTTGAAGTATTTGGTTGAAATAACTGGTTAGCAGCGGGGATAGGGGCTCAATAAGAATTTTATATAAATCTCCAGAGAAGCCGTCAGGGCCTGGAGCCTTCCCTGAAGCTAGTTGGCGTATGGCTGATTGAACTTCCTGGGTAGTGATCTCAGCATTAAGGTCTTCTAGCTGTTCAATTGACAACCTAGGAAGAGAAATGGAGTTCAGAAATTTTCTGCCATTGACAGATTCCTCACTCTCTGAGCTCACTCCTTGGGAGTATAGCTGTTCATAGAACACCTTAAGTGAGTCATTAATTCTAAAGGGATCCGAAGTGATCTGGCCTCCCGGGACGCGAAGCGACGGAATGTGGGCTGGAGAGTAACTGCCTTGCAATAACCTAGATAATAGCTTCCCTGCTTTATTTCCATGGTGAAATAGGGAGGATTTCAGGTGAGCTTTCTGAACCTCTTCTCTCCTTCCCAGCCAGAGCTCATAGACCCTCTTGGCCTGTTCCCAGTCCCTCCTGGCCTCCTCCGAGCAATCTGAGAGGAACCTATCATAAGATCTTTTCACCTGCTCAGAGGCTGTCTTATATTCCTCATTTAACTTGCGTCTGTAATTGGAAGGGTGAGCTATGATATGACCCCTCAGCACAGATTTGGCCACAGCCCAATATAATGAAACATCGTCCGAATGTTGCGCATTGGTCTCTGAGAATTCCAGCCACCAACCTCGCAAAAGATCCGCAAACTGCTCGGTCTTGGCCATGTAGGAGGTGAACCGCCAGATGTAGTCCGATCCTTTCGGGAAAACATCGGCTATCTCGGTCACCACTGGGGAATGGTCTGAGATTACAAGGTCAAGAATCTCCGAGGCCACTAATCTCCTTTGGAGCTCCGGGGAGACCAGGACATAGTCCAGTCGTGACCAAGAATTTTGTGAGGGAGAGAAGAAAGAAAATTCCCTATTGTCAGGATGAAGATCTCTCCAGCCATCTCTCAACCCTGAGGCATTTAAGAAATGTTGTAAGGTCCCTCCCGTTGACCTCCTATAAGGAGCAGTTGAGGAGGGTAAGCCTGGGTCTCTTTTTCTATCAAGAATTTCATCTAGCACTATGTTCATGTCCCCTCCCAAGACCACAGATGCAGCAGAGTCCCGTGGAACCTCAGCTGCCAGGGTCACGAAAAATGGTTTACTCAGGGTGTTAGGGCCATATACATTAAACAAGCTGACCTGGTCGCCATTGTGGCAGATCTTTAGGTGTGACCAGCGACCTGCTTGGTCCGAATCATGTGAGACCAACTGATAGGGAAAATTCTTCTGCACTAAAGTAAGGACCCCTGCTTTACCATCTATCGAAGAGGAACCAAAGACTTGTCCGACCCACAGTCTACGCATTCTAAAAAAATCTTCATGAGACAAATGAGTCTCCTGAAGGAAGACAATGTCAGGGCAAACTTTTTTCAGGTGGCGCAGGATCCTGACCCGTTTATTCGGGGAGTGGAGCCCTTTCACGTTCCACGTGACAACTCTCATGGCCTAAGGGGATGAGAGGGGGAGAAGGGAAGGAAGTCACTAGTGGGAGTGTGAGAAGAACGCCTGAAGAATAGCTATGTTCTAGGGGACTAGACTCAGACCCAGGTATCTGTAGAAATAAAACTTAAAGAGTAAAAACAAGCTATATACTCTAAAATAGAAAGAAACTGAAAAGGAGTGCAAATAAAAGACAAATTTCCTAAAATCAAACACAACTAATTACGCAAAGAGCCAAGAACCAGGTCACTCAGACTCTCCTCTTGCGTGAAGGGACTTCACTTTTTTCTGCCACAGGGAGGACTGCGGTGAAACTTCAGATACTGATCAATCTCCGCAAATCCCTCTGTCAGAGAAAAGGTAATAAAGATTTTAGCCCTCTCCATTAAATTAACCTGTACCCATGGCTAAACAAGACATGAAAAACATTGAAAACCTGAGCCATAACCCGCCTCCCAATAGCCAGAGGTAGAGCATCAAAGCGGATTACAGCCAAAGGCCTATACATACATAATTATAACCGTGTTATTTTACATTGAGATTTAACCATATGAAGGGATGTAGGAGAAGAGGGGGGAGGTGCTGGATCATTGGCAGCCGCCATGTCCAAGTTACTCACGGTCCCCAAACATGGTAGGTAGTCAACGAGAGTCCGAATACGAAAGTTCAAGTCGGGGACCGTTGGGGGGGTCTCAGGAAGACGACGGTAGCCTGAAGATCTCTGGTCCCCGGGAGTGGAGAGCCGTGGGGGAGACGAAGGTGATCCTCTGCCCACAGCTGAAGGCGATGTCAAGGGTGACCTCGTGGAAGAGGGCGTGAAGTCCTCCAAGAAGCGAAGATCCTCCTCTGCGTCTCTCGGGGAAGTGAAGTATTTCGGAGCGGCGTCAGGGAGAGTCACCTTTAGAGTAGCCGGATACAGAAGTTGGAAATGGATCTTCTTAGAGAACAAAAATAAGCAGGTCTTACTGAAGGCTCGCCTCCTCCTGGAGACCTCCAATGAAAAGTCCTCAAATATCTGAATCTCTTGTCCCTCTAGATTCGGGGGAGACTTCTGCTTGCTATACGCCTTGAGTATATCTTGCTTGTCGTTGAAATCCAAGTATTTGATGATGACGGTGCGAGGTTTTCTTTGTCGTCGGTCATCTCTGCCTTTGTCAGGAGGGGGTTCAGGGCCAATACGGTGCGCCCTCTCGACCCTGCAGCTGCGGTTGATTCCCAGAGCCTGTGGCAGAACTGATTGGCATAGGTCTTGCAGCTCTGATTGCTTGGTGCGTTCAGAAAGACCAACAATCCGGAGATTGCTCCTACGGGAACGGTTTTCAAGATCTTCCATGCGTTCATAGAGGGTGTCTTGTGCCCTGTGGCTTGATTATAACTTGCGATGAAGCACATCGTTCTCTGCCTCAAGTTGCAGAACTTTATGCTCCAGCTCATCCAGCCTCGTTTCATGCAGCTGAACGTCCTGCTGCAGCTGGCTCAGTGATGCCTGCAGGGATGCTTCAATAGCTGCCTGGAGTTCAGGGGCTATATGGCGAGCCACCTCAAGAGCTATAGCCTTGTAGTCCAGGGGGAGATTCATGTGTGCCACTGAAGCTGGAGCGCTGGAGAGCGCAGGCATGCCCTCTGTGGGCTCAGAAAGAGGAGCGCTGGGTGCGCGGTGTTCAGCAGGTGCCGTGCGCCGGGCCGCCATGTTGGAATGCCCACGAGGCATGTGAGCAGGCAGGGGAGATATGTCCTTCAGGCCGCTTCTTAGGACATATCTGTCCATCCACCCGTCCGCGGAGTGCGGGGGAGACGATGCCCGATATGCGAGGGCTGGTTGGCGCCACCAAGGCGACTCTGACGGGAGCTGCGGCAGGAGATTTGCGGAGAGCCGCGATCGCTCACCTCCTCATGGCAGCGCCGGAACCGGAAGTCAGAATAGCTTAGTCTACTACACTTTTTCAAACTTATTTTTTGCAGTATTCACTCCTTTACCTGTCTGATGGAAGCCACAAGGACTCTATATTTTTCTCAGTTGCCCTAACAGAGTCCTATGGGTACACTTGTATATGCAGTGTACGCTGGAAGCTTAACATACATCACTACCCTAATCTGAACACTCCCTTCGTTGCCTTAATACTTACATAATAGAGGTATTGATATGTAATATTTAACAAGATTATAGGTAGTGCGATGTGCGACATTCAAAAATAATGTGGATCACTGAAAATTCATTGGTATGAAAATGTAGAAGCCATTATAGTATAATTATTTCATAAAGATAGATGCAGATTAATGTTTGCACAGTCATATATGTTTCTTATAATACAGATTATGCATTTAGAAAGAAGACATCTGGGTAGACAATTTAAATTTTAGCAACTGACTACATGCACATGTCATCCGATTTTAGAACAAAATACCACAAAGAGGCCACGTTCACACGCAGTAGAATTTAACTAAGTGAATATGGATAAATATCCAAATGTGTAAAGTGTAGATTTTGCAAAGGATTTAGCCTATATGTCATGAGATAAGAGAGAAAACTAAATTCATCATCTTTCCACCTTCCCACTCCCTTCCTCCACCTGATCTCTCTATCATAGTCAATGGCTCTATACACTCACCGGTCCCGCAGGTCCGCTGACTTGGGATAACCCTTGAGACTGCTTTGTCCTACAAACCACACATCCAAACCCTTACCTCTGTCTACGCCTCCACCTGAAAAATATTTCACGAATCTGCTCATTCCTTAACCCTGTCACTAGAAAAATGCTAGTCGATGCCCTCACCATCTCCCGCCTAGACTACTGCAACATCCTTCTCTGCTACCTCCCATTTAGCACTCTTGCTCCCCTTCAATCCATCCTCAATTCTGCTGCCCGTCTTATCCACCTCTCTCCTCGCTACTCTTCTGCCTCTCCCCTCTGCCAATCCCTTTACTGGCTACCCATTACCCCGTTAATTATTTTCGAGTTACGAACCATGACCTACAAAGCTCTCCATAACCTCTCGCCTCCATACCTCTCTGCCTTAATCTCCAGATACCTCCCCTCACACAATCTCCACTCCTCACAGGACCTTCTTCTCTGCTTTCCTCTTATCAGCTCCTCTCACAACTGTCTCCAAGATTTCTCTTGTGCTTCCCCCACACTCTGGAACTCACTGCCCCAGCATGTCAGACTCTCCCCCACTTTCTCCATGTAACGCTCAGTGGTAGTGGATCCTCTGGACCACCGCAAGCGATGATAGTAGCGATGCTAGTAGCCACGCCAGGGAGCGGAATCTAAGTAGGTCCGGTAATCACCGCAAAGTGGGATGGACTTGCTGCGGCGGATTGCTACCAGGTTGCTACCCCTGACGTGACTTGCTTGCGGTGGCTGCTGAGGTGTGGCGAGATACAAAATCGTAAGGCAGGCTCGTAGTCGGGGACAGGCAGAAAGGTCAGGACAGGCAGCAATGGTTCGTGGTCGAGGGACGGAGGCAGAAGGTACGGTAAACGGAATAACACAAGACACTAATGAAACGCTTCCTCTCAAGGCACAGGACACTATCGATTAGCCAAGGTTACTGGGAAGGGGCAGGACTTAAATAGGGTCAGCGCCCGATGGAACCAATTATTGGCGCGCTGTCCCTTTAAATTTGGCCACAGTACCACGCATCGACCCGGAACAGGAGCGCGGCGAGGTAAGTGCCGGCTAGAGCCGTGAGCTGTGGGCTGCGGGGACGGAGCCGCGGCATTGCCGGCAGCAGGAGCTGCAGCAGAGGTGCGGGTGTGCCCGCGGCCAGACACGGGGGGCGTGGGGATACCCATAGCACTCCAGTTTCAAAAGCAACCTGAAAACCCATCTCTTCAGGATCGCCTATAACCTATAGTAACCCCGCTGTCACTACACCCTCCACAAACATGTCTGCCCCTCACCTTCTGTCTCTTTCCCCCTTCCTTGTAGATTGTAAGCCTTCGCGGGCAGGGTTCTCTTTCCCTCTGTACCTGTTTTTAGTCACAGATTGTCACTATTGTACTTATTTGACTTATGTCATGTATGTAACCCGCTGAGTGTACAGTGCCCTGGGATCAATGGTGCTATAAAATAAATAATAATCATAAGACTCACGAGATAAAAGACTTTTTATCAGCTCTCTGAGTGCACACAGGTTTCCATGGTTACCGGCATACCAGACGGACGTTTGTTATCTGTTTAGCTGAGCTCTGAACAAAATAATAAGATCTAACAAAATTAGCTTCAGTAATCAAAAGGTACAAGTGCTGTGAGAACTGAAAAGGCTGCCTTTATCTGTAATCTTGTTAGAGATGAGATCTCCTGCACTGTCGGAGTAACAACTCAACTCTCTGGCTAGAAGATCAATATGTTAATCACTGCTGTAGAACCATCCACACCCTGAGGAGAGTACAAACTGCCTGTGAGTCAGTGAAACAACCTAGTGAAAAAAAAACACTTTAAAACACAGCAATACAGTATAGATAATAACCTCAAAAGTTGAATCCTGTGGCCTTTGATTTCCATGGTACGATTGGGAAAGTCTAAATTTTTCTTTGTACAAAATCCAGTACCCAGTTTTAAACACCTAGGGCGACATGTACGATCGGGATTTGCGCCCGTTTTCTGGCGGAATCTGCGCCTCACTGGTCCGAATCCACTGTCGGACGCAGTGATGCAGTGTTAGGCGCAACCTTCGCCACTTTCGGATGCGCCTAACATGAAGGGGTGTGCAATGGGCGCGGTGTTGTCGTTCCGGGGCGGGACGAACCACATTCGAATACTCCGAGGCATGCATGATCGCGGGTCGGCAAAGTGAGGCGCATTGCAGCGCTCGACAGCTCCGACAGGCAGACCTAGTTGATTGTGGTCTAAATGAGCCGGAGGAGGCGAAGTGAAGCGAGAACGTAAAATTAGAGGAAAAATATATAAGATCGCAAAAGAAATAAATCTCAGCCAATGATCAATAATATGGGTGTAACGAAAATAAAGAAATACAAATGAACTCACTGAATTCATTTTTATTTGTTTATGTTCGTTACCCCCATATTATTGTTCATTTTATATACAGATCGGTACAACTTCGTGAGTCTTATCATTTGATTTCGGGCATGTACAGTTTTATTATAGATTGCATTAGAAAACCCATAAGAGCGTCGCTCGCTCTCCCATTGGCCCAAATAATCGCGCCTCTTTTAACTTAGCCAATCACAAACAGAGCTCGCTCTGCATTTCTTTTCCCCATAGAACTCTATGAGATAAGTAGCTCACCCGCTGATTGGCTAAGCAGGATGAGCCCCTCTTCCCCCCCAACCAATCACAGTACTAGAATATTTCTCATAGACAGTAATAACTTTTAGGGCGCCCTTCTATTGCGCCCTTCTTGCTACACTCAAAATAGACGCACTACATTTGATTCGTGGATTCATATGTGCCGCCCAGTCTCAACCAATCAGCTCTGGTCTGCCTTTTTTACTGTATTTTGAACTGTCCCTCCTTTCATTTGATTGGTCAATACGACTCCATAGTTATAATGGTTCACTGTCGCTCCTATTCTGATTGGTTGGTTTTTGCCGACCAATGAAAAGAGCTTACAGAATTTGAATTACTGTATTTCCCGGCAGTTTTTAATATCCCAGTTGATGTAGCGCCGGTGACAGCGACATACACGTTGTTAGGCATTTGATTGATTATTGTTTATAGAAGGTTTTAGCTTTTTTACAGATAATATTATACACCTAATAAAAACAATTTTTTAAATCATACTCCAGGTCTCACGGAGCTGAGAGCCAAGATTTCATAGCCCCGATCTCTCCATAGACTACAATGGGACAAGTAGCTCGCCGTCTGATTGGCTGGGATGGCCAAACCCCTGCTAGCTCAACCAATCAGCTCTTTTCTGCCTTTTTTTACTGTATTTTGAACTGTCCCGCCTTTTCATTTGATTGGTCAATACTTCTCCATAGGTCATAATGGCTCACTGTCGCTCCTATTCTGATTGGCTGGTTTATGCCGACCAATGAGAAGCGCTTACAGAATTTGAATTACTGTATTTCCCGGCAATTTCCAATATCCCAATTCCTGATGTTGCGCCGTTATTGATTTTTTGTTATTGATTTTATTTGTTTGTTTATAGAAGTTTTCAGCTCTTTTTCAGATGTTTTACACCTAATAAAAACGTTTTTTTTTATTCAAACTCCATGCCTCACGGAGCTGAGAGCTGAGATTTATTTCTTGAGCGATCTTATATATTTTCCCTTTAATTTTAAATTATTCACTTTTTCACTACATTTAATCGCTTTTAGACAGCTTTGATTTTTCTCTTTATTCATTCATTCATTTGAAAGACAACTCTTTTTGCTATACACTAACATGTTTAATGATTTTTCGTTGTTTTCCAGCTTGTCTCGAATCGGAATACATGTTAGGCGCAGTCCTTCTGCGCCTAAGTTTCGCACTACACCTCACACACTGGCGAGGTGCAGGGAACTTTTCACGGCATGTATGAGCGCACCTCCTCGGGCGGTGAATCTTAGGCGCAGTCCCGCACTGCGCTTCACACACCGGCGAGGCGCGGCGGACTTTACACCGCATGTATGAGCGCACCTCGGGCGCCGACATACATGAGGCTCAGCTTTCACGTTCGATCTGGCGAAACCGGGCGCTCCGACACGCTGAACTTAATACATGTCGCCCCTAGAGTATATAGGTATCCTGTCATGTACTTTAATCACAGTTTACTTTTTTATTTAATTAGCTTTTAATCTAATCTATCTATCTATCTATCTATCTATCTATCTATATATCTATCTATCTATCTATCTATCTATCTATCTACCCAGAAACATTTACAAAGGGTCATCCATCCATATCCAGCCCTTCTCAGACACACTAGCAGCAAGTCATTTGCCTACTCTGCTAACTAGAAGAAATTTAATGGTCAAATATTAATTTTTTTCCCATGTGAAGAGGACAAAAAGCAGCTCCCGGGTACCACTGGCGCCTCTTATGTACCTTTGATAAAAAGCTTTGTGAGGTTAAATACTTTTGTGTCAAGAAAGGGAAAAGTATTATAGGTTTGGTATCTTTATTGGTTAGTCAGAATAATTATATTTGCAAGCACTTGGCGCATATAATTTTGCTATACATTTTAATTATTGAACAAAACACCAAGCATACATGCTGAACCTTGTTTCTTCAAGTTAAGGCACTTTGATGGTACATTGGATCTGCCTTTATATGCATTATATAGTTGGCTGGTCTTGCTTATATTAGCACTATTTGTTGGCAATTGTCTTTTTCGAATAAAATCTGTTTTATTTGAATAGACAAATGCCATTGTACAGTAATAAAGACAGTAGACTTATAGAAATTACAATTGCATTTGCTGGTCATACATGTGAATGAAGTAATTTTTTTGTATATAAAGTAAGCTATAAACAAGACCACCCATAACTCTGTGCAGGCAGAAAACAAAAATAAATTTAGTCACCAAACAGCTCTCATAGGGTCATCATGGGCACCATCAAGGCAGTATTGGCCGTACTCCTGTTAGGGACCTTGATCAAATTTTAAAGAAAGGGGACCCACTGGTATGATTCAAGATAGTAACTGCACAGATGCTGTGGCTGTATGGTGCCCTGAAATTACTTACCGGTGCCATGGATACTGTTAATTATAGCACCTTTAATCTGTAGTGTGTAGTGTGTATTCAAAACCTGGAAAAATCCCGCTTGTAAGTAGAAAAGCAGGTTAAGGGAGTCTAACCAGGGGCCTCGGATAGCCTCACATTTATGAAGTGTGTTCCTCCTATGTTATATTCCTTTTTCAAGAGGTATAATATTATTTAATTTATATATTTTCTACCAGTAGGTGGAACAGGCTGAATCCATCCAATAAAGAGCCATTAACTTCCTTGCAGCAAATAATATTCGAGAAATCCCAGGGGAGATTGGGGAACCAAAGATCGTCCCTGCAACATAACCCAACACACAATTCATGGCTGTTGGCAGTTATCCAAGTTTTATGTCCAACATAAGTTAACCAGGCACTGTATAACTCAGTTACTGAAAGGGAGCCCACACACTTTGATTCAATGTTACATTTGGCAGGAATTTCGCCATTTTGTCCTCTCCTGCTTGTTTTATCAGCAGTATTTTAATATTATGTCTATTTTTTCTTGTATCTTTGTTTGGAGTGGTTGCAAGGATTATTGAACATCAGCTGACCAGCTCGTTGGTTCATTCCTAACCTTTGTAAAGCTCATTTGTGTTTGGCAGTCTGATAGCAGAGTACACTGCCAGTCTCTAATTTAGTCTTGATGTGTTACATTTGTTACAATCTCCTGTCTAAATACAGTTGTGTCAAATTGTAGTATATTGTGGTTTCTCATCTAAGTTCTGTTAGGTCAAGTCCTAAAGTTTTGTGGTCCTTCTGATGTTTTATGTTTGTATAGTTCCTGTGTTGCTTTGCATAGTGAGCTGCTTGCTGTGTTTGGGTCAGGTATAATTTAGGGACATTTTTGAGTGAAAGCTTTAGGGTCAGTTTCAGGTATAAAACTTTCCGTGACCAGGGCTGTTAGAGGCAGGTTTCAGGGGAAGATTCATGAACAGTAAATTTTGAGTCCCGTTTATCACTATTACTGCCTAGCTACCAGACTGAATTCCCCATGTGGAATCTCCACCAACCATGCACCCCTCACCATCCACCCGCTGTCCGTTTGCTGAATCATCTAGTGGAGAGTCTCTTGTTTTTGATGGATACAAGCTTCATATAGTTATTTCTTGAGGCTGCTGGTAATCTTCCATGTTTGGTTTGTTGGTGATTAGAGGGCCACCAGTGTGACAAACTTCATGTTTAAAGAAAAAAAGTGATCTGAAACTATCAAAAGATTCCTGAATTCAAAACCCCTCCCAAAAACCCCCAAACAGCAGGGGCCCTTTTAATTTCAAATGCCTTTCGGCGGGGGGGGGTGAAAAATTTGGATTTTAACCCTTTTTGGCCCTCGGTCTACACTGAACAGAAAAACTTTCCCTTTTTCAGCGTTTTTCGTTTTTTTAAAAACGCTGGAAAAACACCTGTAAATCATCTCCCATAAAATTCATTTTTAAAAACCGCCCTGCTGTTACACTGAGCTTTTTTCTCCTCCTTTTTTTTACTGGTCGTTTTTTTGAAACCCTGCTCAAAAAAAAAACCGCCAGAGGGGGCAAAAAAATTTTTATTTACAGGATTTCAAAGAAAAGGCGTGGATGTTTTTTTGGGCACGTTTTGGGGGTTTTTTGGGCCGCGATTTTTTCAATAAAAACCCCCCCAAAGGAGACCCAAGTCCCACCTATATTTGGGTGAAAACAAAGGTTTACATTACAAATTTGCATACAAGGTTGCTGTTTTCCTTTTTTGTCCCCTTTTGTAATAAAAGATCATGCTTTGGCCGCTAACGTTTTTTCCCGAAAACCCCAATATTTTTTTTGGGCAAAAAAATTATTTTTTTAAAGGGATTTTTGGGGCATCGAATCCTTTCCCTTTTACGGATTTTTGGGGGGCCAAAAATTTTCCTTTTCCCTTAAACTTATTTTTGGGCCAAAATTAAATTTAATCTCGTTTTGAGGGCCAAAAAATTTTTTTTTACGGATTTTGCCGCCAGAATCCTTTTTTTTTACGGTTTTTGGGCCCTTAAAACCCTTTTTCTTAAGATATTTTGGCCCCTAAAAAAATTTTTTCTCGCTTCGATGCCAAAAAAGTTTTTTTTTTTCGGTTTTTGGTGCTAAAATCCTTTTCCAATATTTTTGGCGCTAAAAAAAGTTATCCCCGTTTCCCGACCCAAAAAATTTACGTTTTTTAGGGTTTTGGCGCCAAAAAATCAGGTTTTTTTTAGGGGTTTTTTGTCGCTAAAATCCTTTGCTTACAAAATTTTTGGCGCTAATAAAGTTCTCGCTTCGGACGCCAAAAAAATCCCTTTTTTTTAAAAGGTTTTTGCGCCAAAAACCCCCGTTTTTTTTTTAAACTTTTTTTTGCCCCCTAAAACCCTTTTACTAACAAAATTTTGGCCTAAAAAAAAGTTCCCACTTCTGGCGCAAAAATACTTTTTTTTTCCCTTTTTTTTGCGGTTGAAATCCTTTTTTTTATGGTTTTTGGCTCTAATACCCCACTTAAACTAAAACCCTTTTTTGGCCCCTTAAAAAAAGTTATCTTATTCTGACCCCCAAAAAATAATTTTTTTACGGTTTTTCGGCGCCAAAATCCGTTTTTTGTTTGGATTTTAAAAGGAAAAAATTTCCGTACTTTACAGATTTTGGCGCTAACAGTGATCTCGCTTCTGACAAAAAAAAATGGGGTTTTTTTTTTTAGGGAAATTTGGCCAAAAAAGGCTTTTTTTTTGGGGTTTTTTGGCCCGTTTAAAACCCTTTTCTTTCAGATTTTGACGCAAAATCCCTTATCTTGCGTAGGGAAAATTTAATTTTGGGTTTTTGGGGATTCGGGGCAAAAATTTCGGTGAAAAATTTTAAAGAAAGTATTTGCACACAAAGGACAAGGTTCCTCACAATGGCTACAGTGATCTAAGGAAAAGTGACATTTTAACCCGCCTGTAGGGGGTTTTTAATCCGGGGGCTTAATTTGTGCATAATTAAAAAAGCAAGCAAAACCCCCAAAAAACCCCTTAAAAAAACCGAAAAACCCGCGCCAAAAAACGGATTTTTTTTTCAGTGCTTTTAAACAGGCGTGGACAGAAAATCAGTTTCAAAAACTTTTTTAGCCCATTCTTTTTCAGGTTGTTTTTTGCCCCACTGCAGTATAGACAACCTTACATAAAAGGGTACAAATTTTTTAATCGTTTGCGTAAAAGGGGGATGGTAGAAAAAAAACCCCAAAAATTTAAAGGGCCACGTAGAAAAACTGTCTTGGTCTAAAACTCACTTTGTTGCCCATAGCAGCTAATAAGAGTGCCCATCTCATTTCATATAGTGCTCTGGAAAAATGAAATGGCCTCTCTGATTGATTGCTATGGGCAATAAAAGTGAATTTTAGACCTACACAGTTTTCATACATGTGGCCAGGGCCGCCATACAGGGGGTACAGCCGGTACTCCTGTATGGGGCCCAGAGAAATAAGGGGCCCGCTTCAAGCAGGCCTCCCTTATCTCAAACATCGCACAGTAGAGCCCCGGCGCACCCCGAGCGCCGCGCTCTACAAAGGGCCCGGTGGCGGCCGCGAGTGTCGGCGGTGCTGGGAGGGGGCCCGTGCTCCCTGCACTGCTGCGCTCCGCCTCCGCATATTAAAAAGTGATTGTGTCCGGACGTCTAAGTAGGGGCGGGCAGTGAAGGAGGGGGCCCGCGCCCCCGGCTCAGCTGCGCTACAACAAATTCTCTACTACTGTCCCTGCCGCTGTACCCCGGAACCGGGGCCCCTCCTCCTGTGTGCCCAGGGATGCGAATAAAATTGAATCCCTGAGGCCCTGCCCTTTGGGGGCGGAGCTTTACGATTCAAATTGTTCAGCATCCCTGGGCACCATTTGCAGCGGAGAAGTGCCGAAACAGGCACCCGCAATGCTGCTGAGACACTGCGGAGGCGGCTCCGCAGGGTGAATAGTACGGCAGCAATGTCACTGGCTGCCTGTGTAGAGGACAGGGCCCTGTGATGGGGGAGAGAGAGGAGGCCGGTCACATGGGCAAGGGGGGCCCCAGGAGTGCAGCAGCGGCAAGCAGGGTGTTTGTTTAAACATAGTATGTAAAGTAAGTGTGTTGGGTGGTTTGTATGTGTTGAATGTGTTAGTGAGGATTTTATAACTGTGCATTTTAATTTTACAGTGTGATGGATGTGGTGTGGTATATTGTGTGTGGATGTGGGTATAACTAGTGGCATGGATGTGGATATTGTGCATGAAAGTGTGTTATCATGTGTGCTGAAAGTGGTATATATATGTGTGATGGTGTAGTATTACTATGTGTGTATATACTATGTGTGCATGGATGGTGTTTAACTATGGTTTTTTTATATGGTGCATGGTGTGTGAATATACTAGTTGCTAATGTGTGTAATATATTGGTGCTTGGGTGGTGAAAAAATTTCTATGTGTGAATACTATGTGTGCATGGATGTGTGAAATACTATGTTGCGGGTGATATTTCTATGTGTGCATAATGTTGATATATTGTGTTCATGAATGTATGTTTAAAAAAATTTGTGTAAAATTTTATGTGTCATGGATGTTGTGATATACTTGTGTGCATGAATGTGTGTATATTCTATTGTGTGCATGGATGTATGTATATTTCTATGTGTGCATGAATGTGTGTGTATAAACTATGTGTGCATGGATGTATGTATATAGTGTGCATGGATGTGTGTATACTATGTGTGTAAATACTATGTGTGCATGAATGTGTGTATATAATGTGTGTGGATGTGTGTATATACTGTGCATGCAGAGATGTGTGTGTATATACTGTGCATGCATGGATGTGTATATGAAAACAGTCAAAGGCCAGCTCACCATGAAACATAGGTCAGTCGGGGTCCATCCGTGCCGGTATGACGTCCAGAGGAAACGTCCATGTAGTTATGGCAAATTAAAAGGGAGGTAAAAAGCACGGAATAGATGATCCCAATAGTTAAAGTAAATTTTAGCGTTTATTTAGTTCCATTAAAAGCAGCAATCCAAGGTCTGTGCGGCTAACGCGTTTCGGGTGGGCACCCCCCCTTATTTTTAGCATAGAAAACCCGAACAAAGCCTTGTGAAATAAATCCCCTTACTTGTCTTTAAAAAACAAAGGCTCACCTGTTGGTTGGTGTGGCTCCATTGCTCCGGATGCCGGTATGTGATTTTCCAGGTGCTAGGGGGTAAAAGGGGGAAGTGATCCCCCCCCCCTTTGGTTTTCCCGGGTTAAAAAAAGTTTCCCTTTCCAAAATTTTCCGCAAGATTTTTTTCTTAATTTGGAAAACCCAAAATTTTCTCAATTTCCTTTTCCTTGAACCCTCATACTTTAATTTTTAAAAATGAAGAATCAAAAAATTGGGAACAAAATTACAAAGGGAAAAATAAAGTCGTTTGAAATTAAACCCTTCATCGTTACAAGAGATAAAAAAACTTTGAAGATGCAATGTCGGAGTTGAAAAATAACAATTGACACCTTGGAAGAGTCCTTCATGGAAATAAAAAAGTTTTTGGGTCCGGATGGATTTTTTGTTTTAAAAGTTCAAGGGGTTTGGGTTTGGGGTGGGTTGGGGAAATTTTTGAATTTTTGGTTTCAAATTAGTCCATTTCAAAAGACCCCAGGTAGATGGAACCCCCCAAAAAATTCCAAAAAAGGGTAAATTTTGGGGGTTCCATTTTTTGGTTTAGGGGAAATTTTAGGCTGAAAACGAAAGCCCCCAAATGGGGAAAACCCCCTTTTAAATTTGGAAAAAAAGGGGTTATCAACAAAAAAAAAAAAATTTTAAAAAAAATTTTTTTTTTTCAAAAAAGGGGGGCCCCCGGAGGGGGAGGGGGGGGAAAAACCCCGGAACCTAAAAGGAGAAAAAGGGCAAGGTTTTTTAAAGGATGAAAAGGCTTTGGGTTTTTTTTTAAACTTTTTAATTTTTTACTTTTAAAAAAAACAAAACTTCAAGTCTTGGCAGGAATTTTGGGTGGGGTTTAAAACAAGATTTTTTATTTTTTTCCAAACTCCCCCAAAGGTTTTTTTCAAAAAAGATTCTCCGTTTTTTTTAAAATAAAGTTTAATTTTGAAACTGCCCCCTGAAAAAAATGGTATGTATCCAGAAGATTTCATGTTTGAAAAAGGAAAACAAAAAAAAAAAATTTTTTTTAAATTAAATTTCTTACCCAAGAACAAAGGGCCCCTTGTTACCCTTTGGGGAATTTCTATCAAATTTAAATTCGCCCCCCCCTTTTTCTTGTGGCCAAAAAGGGAATTATTTATAAAACCCAAAAAAAACAAAGCAAGTTCAGGATATCGAACCCAAAATTTTTTATCCTGTAAAGGTCGACATCTAAAAATGGATCGCTTTCCCAACTTTCTTTTCGAGAAGGGGGGAAACTAAGGTACTTAATGAAATTTTTACCTTCGTTGAAAATATTTGCCCAACTTATCCAAAAACAAAGTTTTTCCCTTAACCAACCTTTGAAAAATTGACTTTTCCTTTAAGATGTCTGCCCAAGGAAAAAATTATCCTTTTGTTGTTTTTTGGTAAAAAGAAAAGAAAAATTTGGGCCCCTGCGTTTTACGGACAGCCAAAATTTTACAATTTCGGCCCAACGCCATTTAAAAAAAAAAATTTGGGTTTTTTTTTTGGGGGAGGGGTCCGCGGCTTTCCTAATTTTTGGAAGCTGTTATTTTAAAGGGGGTTTGGGGGAAAATAATGGAATTTTGGGGTGGCCAAAAACAAAAAGGAATTAGTGTCCCTCCATGGCCCAATCGTTTTGGGACGGGTTTTTTTTACCGTGAGGGCTGTGTCTTTGGCGGGGATGCGCAACCTTTGGGTTAAATTCCGGGGGCCCCCCCTTAAAAGGAACAGACCCGTTTTTTGAAAAGTTTTAAAAGGGGTTTCTTGGGGGGGGTCTTTCCAAATTTTTGGGGGGCTCACCGGCCCCGGGGTGGGGGGTCTTTAGTACCCCTTCAAATTTTGGCAATATTGGTTGTCAATTTCATTTTTTAAAATTTTAAATTTAGGGAAAGGATTTGGGTTGCTTTTGGGACTTCCCCCAATTTTCTCAGGGTTAACAAACTTTTTCAAGATTTTTGACAATAAATTTTTTTTGGCATTTGGGGGGGCCCCAAAAAATTTGGGGGGGAAATTTTATCCCGAAAAAGGGGGGGTTTTGGGGGGGGGGGGGGGTGGGGGGGTCTTTTATTTAAAAGGGGGGAAATCCCCGGGGGTATTTTGGGTATGGGATTTAACCTTTGGGGACCCCTTTTTTTTTTTTGGGAGGAAATGTATTGTTCTCTTAGGTTTTTTTTAATAAAACCCCCAACCTTTACTTTAAAAAGGTTTTCTTTTAAAAATAAAGCTTTATCTTTAATTTTTCTGGATTTTTAACATTTAACAGGTTTTCAAAAAAAAGTTTTTTAAAACACAAAAAACATATCGGAAATAAACCCCCGGTTTAACCCCAAAATTTCCATAACCCGGGGGTTTCTTAAAAACATTTTCCCAAAAATTCATTTTCCCTGTGGGGGGCGACTCGAGCTCAAAACGCAATACCTTATTTAAACAGGATTATGAAGTGGAATTTTTTCCCAAAAAATTTCGCAGTTGATTCCCCATCTAAGGAGAGGGTTAATCAATGGGGTAGAGGCGAAACTTTAAAAAAAAATTTAAAGGGGTTTTTTTTTCCCTTCTGTTTTTCCATTTAAAAAAATCAATAACATCCCAAAAAAAATGGTCTTGGACAAAGTCAAAAATTTTTAATAAAGGTTAAACATTTTTTTTTTAAAAATTTGTTTCCCTTTTATTTGGGGAAAGTTGTTTTTAGAAATGTTCTTTTCGGGGTTGTGGGTTCCCCTAAAATCCAAAAACAATTAGGAAATTTTTTTACTTTTTCCAAATTTTCCCCTTTAACATTAAAGAAATTTAACCCCCGGCCTTTTTTTAGGGTGGGGGGATTTTTAAAAGGGGGGGTCCTTCCAGGTCAGTTTGCAATTTTTTCTTTTAAAATTTTTTTCTTCTCGAAATAAAAAATGGGGCCAAAACCCCAATTTAAGATCAAAAAATATATTAATTGAAATTGAAATTTTTAAAACGTTAGTGTTTTGGGCCAACTTTACTTTTCTGAAAATTTTAAAAATTATTTGGAAAGAAACCTCCCCCAAAATTTAAAAAATTTGTTTTTTTGAAACTCTTAATGACTTTACAAAAAAAAACCAAAAAAATTGGGTTTAATCTCTCTTTAAAATTTTGGGGAAAGGCCCAAAACCCAAGGGAATTTATGGGGGGGAATTTGGGACCATTATTTGGTATAAAAAAAAATTACAATAGGCCTATTTGAGGGGGTTGTTGTCCCACAGTCTTCCCCCCTGGGAAGGGGGGAACCCTTTTAAAATTGGTTTTTTTCCTCAAACCCCCGTCCCAATCCTAGGGTTTTTAAATTGCAAAACTGAAAAATTCTTGTTCCATCATAAATGGGAACTTTTGCTTCAAAATTTTTTGGGAAAAGTTTGGGGTTCTTATTCTTTTCCCTTTTTCATTTTTTAAATGGCATTCTTATTAATTTTTTTTTTACCCTTTTTACATTAATCTTTCTGTTTTTTCTATGTGCATCGGTCTGTCCCACACTTGCCCAATTTGATAATATTTATTTTTAAAATTAAAAAATATTTAATTAATAAAATATTTTTATTTTCTCTTTATTTTTTTGGTTTTTTTTTTTTCTTGTGTGTGTTGAAACCCTTTTTGGACTAGGGTTGTTTATTTTTGGTGTTGCTTTTTCAAATTCGCTTTGTTTTCCTTTATTGTTTTTATTTCCCTGTGTTTTCGTTTACTCCTGTGTTTAGTCCGGCCGGATTTAAAAATTTCACTTTTTTTTTCTCGGGGGGGTTTGAAATTTTTTGCTTTTTGGGCCGGGATTAAAAGGGCCTGGATTAAAATTTATTTTTTGTAAGGGAAATGGGGCCCGGGGGGTTTGGGGGGAAGAGGAATTTTTTCCCTGGGCCCAATTAGGTGGGGTTTCCCGGGAGGAATTTTGCGCTTTGGAAAATTTGGGTCACTTCCGCTTTCACTCCCTTAACCACGGGGGAAACCCCTTTCCGGCATGGGAAAGCAAGGGAAAACCCACACGAAAACAAAAGGGGCGTTTTTGTTTTTTTGCACTTTTTGGGTTTTTTTTGCACTGGTTAGTTCGGTTTGCTATGCTTTTGGTAAGGGTGGTGCCCACCCGAAAAGGGCCGTTAGCCGCACGCCCTTTTGGTTTGTTGGGGATGTTTTTAAATTAAAAACTTAAATTAAACGTTTAAAAATTTTAAATTTTTTAAAATTTAGGGGGTTTCATCTATCCGGTGCTGTTAATGGCCTTTTATTTCCCTTGGATGGGTTTTTCTGTTTGGGAAATTAATGGAAATTTTTTGGTTTGGGGGATTTTGGGGTATTTTTATTGTTATTTATATTTATATTTTTTAAAAAATTTTTATAATTACTATATATTTTATGTGTTTTGGGCTTTTTTATACTTTTCGGTTTAAATTTTTATTAAAATGTTTGTGTATTTACTGCTTTTTTATAAGTTTAACTGGTGAAGGAAAATTTCTGATTGTGTATTTAGATGTGTATTTTATTTTTCGTCCCTGTGAAAGGTTTTTAAAACCCCATTTTTTTTAAAAAGTGTTTGTGATTTGGGTGTTTGTGTATATTTTTTTTTTTGGGGGGTTTGTGTTTTTTAACATGGTGTTTTTACCTAGTTTTAAATTATAAAAAATTGTAAAATCTGAAAATTTTTATACAGGGGGGTGATAAATCTGAGTTTAATAGATATGAGATAGTTTGAGATTACAGAGGGGGTTAGATAGATAGATAGGTAGTAGATATGGATGGATAGTAGATAGAAAAGAAAATATTAGTTGATAGGGGGGAAAGGTAGTAGTTATGGGGTTTGTAGATATGAGGGGGAGAAATGGGTTAGTTAAATAGATAGATAGATAGAGGATTTTTTGAGATAGATGGGATAGTAGTTGGGATGAAAAGATTTTGGATAGTTTAGTAGTTTTTGAGATAGTTATATATATCTTTCTCTCTCATATTTTATCTACCCTGGGGATGGGTTTGTTTAGTTGAAAAGTTTGAAAAGTTAGTAGATAGGAAAATTTGATGGAGTTTGATAGATATGGGATAAGATAGAAAAAAGGGATAGTTTGGTTAAATAGATTTAAGATGTTGATAAATAAAAATTGTTTAAAGGATAGATAGATGGATAGGAGATAGAAAAGATAGGGGAGATAGATAGATAGGGAATTTTTTAGAAGTTTGGAGGGGGAGATAGATGATAGATAGATATGAGATAGTTTGATATGCGATAGATTGATATGAGAAAAGTTTAGATTTTTTGATAGTTAGATAGAGATAGATATATAGGGGATAGATAGTTTGATTTGAGATAAAATTAGACGGAGTTGGGATAGACATGAGATAGTTGGGAAAGATAGTAGATTTTAGAAATGGTTTAATTAAAACATGAGATAGTTAGCCAGGGGGTTAGAAAACCCTTTGAGATAAAATGGGCGATAGTTGTTTGTAGATAGATAATATTAGATAGATGGGATAGATAGGGATTTATAGTTTAGGAGTTTAAAATAGATAGGGGGGATTTTTTTGAAAAGGAAGATAGTTAGGTGTTTTGGGATTTTAAAAATAAATTGATATGGGGAAGGGATTTTTTTTAAGAAAAATTTGGGATTAAGTGAATCGATAAAACATGGTAGAAGATTGATAGATTTTTTAGATTTTGATATGTCTGTGCTGTTGATGGTTTGTTTCGGGGCCCAGGGTGGGCCGAGGGCTGCTCCTTTTCTTCCTGCGTGGTTTCCCTGGCCCAGGCCCCGGGGGTGCCCTTCGGGAAACTTTGGTTCCCCTCGAGGGTACGTCTTTGGTTCGTGTGTACCATTTTAGCGGGAAAGAGGGCCCGGAGGGTCTCCATCCCCCAGGGCAGGTTAAAGGGAAAAATAAACTTTTGTTTTACATTTTATTTTTGTCGGTGGGGGGGGGCCACTTTAATTTGTTTTTTTAAAATGCTTTTCTTTGCTGCCCCGGGTTTGCTTCCTGCGGGGAATTTTCTTCCCAACTTTTTTGTCACAGAAACTTCTGGGGTTTGGGGACGGTTTATTTTCCACTGAAGGGCCTAATTAAAACCCAGAAAGGAGAGTGTAAAAAAAAGGCCCCTTTTGAATGATTTTTATACTGCAAGGGGAACCGAGTGCATAGTTTTTATTGTTCCAGGATAAATTTTTTTTTGTACCCGTTTAGAGAAAAAATTATTTCACAAGGTAATCATAAAAAAAAAATCCCCACCCCACTACGTTTTTTTTTTTTTGTGGGAAGAAAGGGGGGCCCCAGGAATTTGGCTGTAGGGGCCCCCTGAAAATTCCCTGTGGAGCCCTGAATGGGGCCCTTTATTTTTTTTCCTTTTTGGAGTCCTTTACAGGGTTCATAGATGATGTATTAAAACCTTCTTCTTCGGATTTTGGAGTTGTAAATTCTGTGTTGTTTGATGGTCATGGTCTTCCTGCACGCATTTAATAATGTGACCTTTTTCAGCTACTTTATTCGAAAAAATAAAACTTATGATCTGAAAATTAACCATTATGTGTTTTATTTTTATTGAGAAAATCTGCTTGAAAAAAAACCCCCCTTCCTTCACAAATGGGATCATAAGTGACAGGTAAAATTGTGAGCAGCAAGTCCAGTGAGTAAAAACTCAAGGATTACAGAACCTTTTGTTGGCAGACTTTTTCTAAAATATTAAATTTGAAGGTAATATTTAGGATGTACAAAAACTCAACCCTTTTATTAGGAGCCTCGATCAATACAATATTTTTTGCTGTTTATATTGTATGTAGCCAACACACTTCATTTCTTTTTTTTTTTTTTTATCCTTGGATGTATTTTGCTTTGGGAAATGAACCGTCCCACGGGTTATGATAAGAAGAGGCAATTTTATTGTCAACTATTTTTAGAATTCCACGTAATATGTTCTTTCTGTGTAAGTTTCATTTTATATAACGCTTCCTCTTTTTATAATTGGTTAAGTCTTAATCATAACAGAGTTAATTTGGCAGGGGAATCTAATGCTTTACTAATGAATTGTCAGACTTGTTATAATTTCTGATTATGGCTTTCATAAAAGAAATTAGCTTATACGGGTAGTTTCACCACATTGATTAGCTTTAAAGGGAATCTGTCACTAATTTTTCTTTACTAATTAAAACAAGATACTGAAACATATTCTTTTCTTCTTAGAGTATGTTCACACGGCGTATTGGGGCGCGCACAGTACGCGCCGCAATAGGCCATGTGTTTTAGAAGTATCTGCTGTCTTCTAAACCGTGGAGGGGCTGGCCCCCAGCCAGCCCCATTCACGTGCATTATCAGCGGCGCGTAAGTGACATGTCACTTCTCTCCCCCGGTGTACAATACAATCGTATTGTACACCAGGGGAGACAAGACGTAATTCATAGCTCTCTCAATTGCGCCAAGTGAACATACCCTTAGTCGTTTCTATTTTCTGTTAGTAGATTTTTAAATTTTGTTGTCTGTATCAGGCTCGGACTGGGCTGCCAGGGGATCGGTGATTTCCCCGTTGGGCCCGAGCTGCTACTATCTGGCTACTTAAAGGGGGCCTTGACTACCTAAAGGGGGCCCTGGCTACCTAAAGGGGGCCCTGGCTACTTAACGGGGGGCCTGACTACTTAAAGGGGGCCCTGACTACCTAATGGGGGCCCTGGCTACCTAAAGGGGACTCTGACTACCTAAAGGTGGCCCTGGCTACTTAACGGGGGCCCTGACTACCTAAAGGGGGCCCTGACTACCTTAAGGGGGCCCTGGCTACCTACAGGGGGCCCTGACTACCAGCGGGGCCCTGACTACTTAAAGGGGGGTCCTGAACTACCTAAAGGGGGCCCTGGCTACCAGAGAGGGCCCTGACTACCTAAAGGGGGCCCTGGCTACCTAAAGGGGGCCCTGGCTACTTAAGGGGGCCCTGGATACTTAAAGGGGGCCCTGGATACTTAAAGGGGGCCCTGGATACTTAAAGGGGGCCCTGGTTAATTAAAGGGGGCCATGGTTACTTAAAGGGGGCCCTGACGACAGACAGGGGGCCCTGACTACCTAAATACTAAAGGGGGGTTTTAACTACCTCAAACTAAAGGGGGCCCTGAGTTCCTGAAAATATTTAAAGGGGGCCCTGATTCCCTGCCCCTAGCTAAAGAGGGGGGCCCTGACTTCCCGCACCTAGCTAAAAGGGGGGGCCTGACTTCCTGCACACTAGCTAAAGGGGGGGGGGCTGACTTCCTGCAATGCTAAAGGGGGGGGGCCTGACTTCCTGCACACTGCAAGGGTGGCCCTGACTTTCTGCCCTAGCAAAGGGGGACCCTGACTTCTGCACATAGCTAAAGGGGGCCCCCTAACTACCTGTTTTACTACCTAAAGGGGCCCCCTAACTCCCTGTGTACTACTAAATGGGGACCCCTAATCCCTGTAACTCCCTAAAGGGGGCCTTAATTGCCTGTATTCCCTAAAGGAGCCCCCTAATCCCAGTTCTACTGCAAGGGAAACCCTAACTGCCGTATATATTAAAGGGGGTCCCTAATGCTTGCGCCTATATAAAGGGGACCCTAACTACCCCGCTTACTATTGGGGGGGAAAGGAAACCACTTACCTACAGCCTGGGGCCTTGTTATTTGCCTCCTCCTAGGGTTTGCTATCTACCTGGTAATATAATTAGAGGGCAGAAGCCCTAGTTGTAAAATTTTCCAGGGGTAAGTCCTTCCCCCACTTTCCAACCCCTTATTATTTTTGGCTTGTACCGCTCTCCCACCCCTGGGTAGTTTGTACAGGGTGGGAAAAACATAAAAGGGTGTGGAAAATTGGGATTTTAGTATTTTTGTGTAATTTCTGCAAGGATGAGTTTTGGCCCCAACTAGGGCCGGTTCCCGGCGCTGGGACGCAGGTCCCGGGGCGTTCGGGGCCCGGATGCGCGGCCCGGGCCCCGGGGGCGCGGCACTGTCTCCGGGGGCCCCAGCGGGGTTGGGGGGGGGGGGGGGGGGTGGGGTGTGGGGGGGCCCCCCCCAGGGGATTCACTTTCCCCTGGGGCCCGTCGGTCGGGCGCGTTTTGTTTCCCCGGGGGCCGGTAATATTTTCTGTAAGTAGGGTGGGCCCCAAAAACAACCCCCGGGGGCCCCCACCCCCAGTCCGACACTGGTCTGTATTATTTTATGGGGTAGCCTTTGTGCCCGAGCTGCTTTTAACGATTTAAAGAGAGTTTCAGCCCTTTCATGGAAAGCCTGTGAACAGGAGAGACCCCTGATTTATTGGAGAGTTTTT
>JAODAL010048260.1:0-29175 GCA_025379985.1 Phyllomedusa bahiana | reverse complement strand
AAATAAAGATTATTATTATAGACAGTTTTTATATATGTGGCCCTTGGTAATTAAAGGGGTTGTCTCACTACATTGATTCATCTTACCTCAGTCCTGTTTTCTCAGTTTCATTTTGAATTTAATGGCTTTACTGGCTACTACTGGTTTGCACGGATGAGCTGCTGAGGACACCAGGTCTGTAGCTATAGCGACCAGTGCTGGCAGCCTATCAGGAGAAATCGAATAGGTCTGTAGCTATAGCAACCTGAGGAGCTAATGCAGCCCATACAAGATGGGATATCTAGGAATAGGTAGGACACTGCTAATGGACACATATTGCAAAGTTTTTGAAAGATCTTTAACATAAAAAGCAATCCTTGTAGTGAGACAACCTCTTTAAAGGGTTAAAAAAAAACACTAAGACTTCTTTTTTTAAACTGATTGTTGGTTGTGGCTTAAAAAACTGCATCTAAAAAGCTGAAGGTTTGAACGAAACCTAAAAAGCGTGTCTGTTTTTAAATGCATGAGTTTTGGATGCAGTCTAGAAATTTAACAAAAATGCAAAGCTTGAGTCCAACCAAAGGTTCACATACTTTTGTCACTTACAGATTTGTAATATTGAACCATTTTCCTCAATAAATGACCAGGTCTACTTATTTTTGACTCGTTTGTTTGATTTGGTTCTCTGTATCTACTTTTAGGTTGATGTAGTTTTAGGTTAAATTTATGCAGAAATATAGAACATTTCAAAGGGCTCAAACACATTCAAGCCCCACTGTAAGGCTATGTATACACTGCAGTGGACAAAAAAAGACCTGAAAACGAAATACTAAAAATGTTCATAAAACTGAGTTTTCTGTCCACTGCTTGTCAAAAGGTGCTAAAAAAACGGCAGTTTTTTTGCCGCGTTTTGCGTTTTTTGCTGTTTTTTACACATGTTTTTTGCTTGTCTTCAAGCCTGTTTTTTAATGTATGCATAAATTAAGCCATTGAATGTAACTCCACCCTACAAAAGGGGATATAAAGCACATCATCACATTTATATGTAATCTTGTAGTCATTTTACAGATTTTAGCGCTATTAAAATGATCTCGCTTTTGTCACCAAAAATACTTTTTTTTATGGACTTTGGCGCTATTAAAGTTATCTGGCTTTTGTTTCTAAAAACACGTTTTTTTTTTACAGATTTTGGTGCTACAATACATTTTTTATGAATTTTACCGCTAATAAAGTTGTATCTAGAGATGGGCGAATTTCCCGAAATTTTTTTTTCTACTTTTCGCCGAATTTCTGGGGCAAAAAATAACTTCGCCCAAATTTACTTGGGCCGAATCACTTTAAAAAATAGCTTTTTTCCAGGTGCACAGACCCGCAGGGGCTGTAGAAGGGTTTGTCCCATTTTTTAAAAAAGGGAGGGGCTGGTTTGGTTTTTCATAAAAAATTTTGTTTTAGTATGACACGCCAGGCCCCGCTTTAAAACGCTTCACTCAAAAATTCCCGGGCACTAAAGGGGCAAAATGACCAAAAAAGAAGGGGGGAATGTAGCCTGAAAAAGTCTTTGCGAGCGACAGCGGAAAAAAAACAAGCTGGGGGCTCAGGTGGAAAAACCAGTGACGAGTGTGGAGGTGACAGGGCAGCCACACAGCAAGGTCAGAGAGGGCACAATGGCATTCTGGAGGTGGAAAAAAAGGAATAGGCCACAGGGGGGGGACAATGACACGTGTGGAGGTCACGGCAGCCCCGAGCAGCAGCATGGGTCAACAGGGCACAAGAGTGGTAGGCACGGGCAGCAGCCACAGCCACATGAGGTCAAAAGTGGCACTGACCGTTGTAGGTCACGGAATCACCCAAGCAAAAAGACAGGGGTCAGACATGGCACAATGACACATTGTTGGTTCACGGCACCCACGCAGCAGCTGGGTAATCATTGGCACAATGACATTCTGGGGGTGGCAAAAAAGGGGGGCCACAGAGTGGGACAATATACAGTGTGTGGCACGGCACAGCCAAGCAGCAGATGGGTCAAACAGTGGCACAATGAAGAGTGTGTAGGTCCGGCAGCCCCCACAGCACAGCATGACCCAGACAGGGGCCCCCGACACAGTGTGGGGCCGGCAGCGCCACGCAGCAGCATGAGGTGCAGGGGGCACAATGACGGGTGGGTCCCGGCGCCCACAGCAGCGCATGAGGTCAGACAGTGGCACAAATGACATTCTAAAGGGGGAAAAAAAAGGGATGGGACGAGGGGACAATGAAAGTGTGTAGGCAGGGAGCCCCGGGAAGCAGCTGAGGCAGACATGGCACATGCACGTGTGTAGGTCAGGGCAGAGCCGGCACGCGGGGCAAACAGTGGCACAATGACAGTGTGTTGGTCACGGCAGCGCCACAGCAGCAGCAGAGGTAACGTGGCACAATGAATTTGGGGTGCCAAAAAAAAGGAAATAGGCCCAAGGGGACAATGACAGAAGTGGGGGGTGATGGCGGCAGGGCCAGAAATGAGGTAGAGAGTGGCACAATGACACAGTGTGTAGGTCCGGAAAGGCCACAGAAACAGCTGAGGTAAACAGGGGGCACAATGACATTCGGGAGGGGCAAAAAAATAGAGTAGGCCACAGGTGGAAAATAACGTGTGTAGGTCCGGCACACCACAGCGCAGCGGGGCAGACGTGGCACAATGACATTCTGGGGTGGCAAAAACAGGAATAGGCCACAGAGTGGCACAATACAGAGAAAAGAGGGACGGGGCAGGAGAACAGCAGAGGTCAGAGAGGGGCACAATGCCCGGGTGGAGGTCAGGCAGCGCCCAGCAGCAGCATGAGTCAACAGGGGAAAAATGACAGAGGTGGAGGTGGGTGGCAATACCAGTCCTGGTAAAGATGGTTGATGGCAGATTGGAGAAACTGTCAGCAGATGTGTGGCATCAGGTGGGTGGCGTCATCAGAATAGTGGCGAGGCAGGTAGTTTGAACCCAGACTCATTTCTCACAGTTTGGGTGAGGCGTCATGGCTGATGTAGTCTGACGACTAAGGCATTGGTGTGGGGAAAAATCCTGGCCGATCCACCCCTGATTCATCTTGACAGAGGTCAGTCGTTCCACATTTCCCGTGGAACAAGCGGGTTCTCCTTGGGGTAACGATGGCCCGCCCCCACTGAACACACCCGCTCTGATGCCACACTACTGGGGCCCGGGGAGGACAGCTTCTCCACTGCAAACTCGGCAAGTTGCGGCCACACATCCAGTTTGGCTGCCCAGTAGCCAGCGGATCTTCTAATGGGGTGGCAGAGTGGTTTCCAAGTAGGCCACCATCTGTTTGGTTCAGGATCTGCTCCAGGTCCTGCTGCTGCTGCTGGCGACTGCCCTCCTCACTAAGCGGGTGAAGGAAGCTGCTCATCCCGTGGGCTCCCGACTAAGATTGCTGCTGATGGAGCTGGTACTGCTCAGACCCCCCACCTTCCTCCGGCAGCCGCGGCCAAAATAGTACGTGAGCGCTGAAGAACCCCCCGGTCAGACCTGTCAGAGGGGGACGATGCCGCACATGGGCAGCGGCCAACTGACTACGAGGATTTCCCTATAGTATTTGGTTTGTCCTCCTCTCAATAGCTGGGGAAAAAGGCTCCCCTTTGGACCGGTAGCGAGGGTCCAATAGGGAGGAGAGCCAGAAGTCAGCCCTTTGCCGGATGCTGACTATTCGGCGGGCACTAGCCAGGCAAATCAGCATGCTGCGGGCCATCTGCACAAGTGACTCCGAGGGGCTCCCTGCCTCCATCTCCACTGTATACTGCCACGGTGCTTGCGGGTCATCTGCCTGTCTTCCTATCTCCATCTAAACTCCTCCCAGCTGCTCCTGCTCCTCCTCTCTTGTCCACTGGGTAGAAAACCATTATTTCACCAACAATGCTTCTGCTCCAATGTCCCCCGCCATGCAGGGCGCACGCACCATCCCTCCTCGGTGCTGGGGGCCACCATATTCCTCCCTTTGGGCCCGGTCACCATGGTTCCGATTTGCAGTTGGCGCGGGGGAAAGCCACACATCGATTTTTGCTCCCTGACGGGAGCGGTTCCCCCCTTTTGTGACTTTTTCGCCGAGGCAAGCCAGGGTAGAATGCGTGACACGCTGTGCCCTTTCCTTTGGGGGTTATGATGGAGAAAGAAATTGTGGGGTGGATGGTGGTGGAGGAGGAGGAGGCGGAAATTGGTGCGGACCCGCATTTTTGGAAAAAGTGGAGGGGGAAAGCGGCGTCCCCTGCCCAAAGTTTTTGGGGTTGTCCCGGGGCCCGGGAAAGCACATTCACCCCAGTGGGCCAAAAAAGGGGAAACATGAAACTGGCCCCGGGGAACCGTAGTTAAAAATCCGACCCCGCGTTTTGCCGTGCCCCCTTTAAAAACAAACTTGTTAAGTTTTAAAAGGCCCTGGCCCCCCTTCTGTTTTACATATTTTTGAATTTGGGGTTTACTCCCTTTTTAAAAAAAGGGAAATTACGGTTTGGGAAAAACTCTTATTTTGGGGTTCGGCACAAGTTTTTTAGTTCCTAAATGGTGCAGAGTCCACCTTTTGGGAAAAAAGGGGGGGACTCCCAGTACCAAAAAAACTTGGACAGGAGCACGGTAAGCGGGCTGACCTTAGGGTTGGTTGGACGCAAAATGTTGTCCCCTTTGCTTTTTGGCCTCACTGAAGTTGCTGGCCCCAATGGTAGCGGGGCAGGAGCATCTGGACGGGGGGATGATGTCAAAGAAAAAACAGCTAATTTAAGGGGGTGGTGGACCCTCGACTGGCTCCCAAAGGGCTGCGTGGCCTGGGGCTGCGGGCTGCTGCTGCTTTTTGTGCGGGCGGCAGGATGGCCCAACCCTTTGGAAGCCAGTTTCCCCCCCGGGCCCCCGGATGGTAAAGCTGAAATGTGTTAAGCAGGGCCGTGGACCCAACGTTAGTTTCCCGGGGCCATGTTTTCTTTTTCCCTGCTTACAGATTCTAATATACCCTTATTCGGTCCCCCGGGGTCTTAGCAAAGAAATGCCGAACCGCCGAGTATCGGATTTTACCCCCAAACCTCCGAACTCAGGGGAATACGGGCCCCGGGCCCGTTTGCCTCCCCTGAGCCCCTGTCCCCGCTACTTTTTTTGGACGGCAAGCGGGTTTTTTACCCTGGGGGCCGCTTGGTTCCCAAACCTCACATGCTGTTCCCTGTTGACTCACGGCCACAAAACCCCCATTGTGGCTGCGCCGCTCCCTGACCCCGAAGCTAAACCCCCTTTTCCCCTGACGAGGGATAAAAGGCCCTTCCCTAAACCCGGTCCCAAGTCGGTCGGTAAAAATCATCATCAATTTGTGTTTCATGTAAACTGTTCCTATCCCCGGTTTGGTTTGGGGAGGTGCCCCCACTACAACTTTTTCCCCATGCCACTTTCAACATCTTACTTTCCCGCCCAAAGAAAGAACCCAGGGGATTTTGGCCCCTTTTCTTCGTCCCAAATTTAGTTGCTGACTCCCCTCCTAAAATTTGTTCATCCTCGTAAATAGTGGCGCTGAGCCCAAAAACCAATAGTGATCTTGGTTTGGGGGAAAACCGGGGAGGGGGACAGAGGGGGTTTGAGGACAGGTGAGGGCCGTTTGACCCCTCCCGGGCCATGCAAAAAAGGGGTTTTGGTGTTTGGACTTTTCCCACAGACTCTTGGCGGGGGTTTTTCAAAATGTCATCTGGGGGGAAGGGGGATGAATTTGTCAAAAAAATTTCAAAAACCCCATTGGGTTGCTGAACAACATCGGCCGCTAGATGAAAAGCGGCAGTTGTGGTTTACCGAGTAAACCCCTGCTGGGGTTTTTCCCCTTGCTTTTGCTGCAAACCGGGGCCCTTGGGAATTTTTTGGGGCCTCTGCACCCCAAAGGTGAAAGACCCTGCCATCTCTTTTTGTTGACATACTGTTTGTTCAAAAATGTACAGCCCAATGTTTGATGAAGATACCTGTATAGGGAAAAAATTCACACCCTGAAATTTGCGCCAAATGAACCAGAAACAAGCTTGGAAACCCCTTGGATATAAATTGCGCCCCCACAAATGGGGCCAGGAAAAATTGACTTTTATGCGCCTTTTTAAAAAACTCTGTGTATTTTACTGAATTTATAAAAGCCCCAAACGGTTTTAATTTAAAACCATTCAGATATAAATTTAAATTTACAGAATTTCTTCTGTGGGGGTTTGGAAAAAACAAAGTTTCTTTTACTGGTAAAATGAGAAAAAAGGGCTTTAATTACCCCGGGATGTAAATTGGGCAAAGAATTGAGAAACCCAAACCAAATACTGGGCCTTTTTTGCGTTTTTACTTTTGCGTGTTTTCCACGCCACAAAAAAAAAAGGGGAAAAAATTGAAATTTAAACCTTTGTTGTGAATTAGGTTCAGGAAAAATGTTTTATTTTGGCGGGGGAAAATGAGGGTTTATTGGAGTCAAACAGCTGAAAAAAAAACGTTTAAAAATTAACCCCTGGATGAAAATTTGGCCAAAAATTTGGAGCCCACCACAAAAAAAATAGTTTTTGTAGCTTTGTTAAAATGCGGTTTTTTTTTACGCCACAACAAAGAGAAAAAAATTTTTTTTTAAAACCTTTTGTTGGGGGAATTATGTTCGGGAAAAAATGTATATATTTTGGCGTTAAAAATTGACGGTTTTTGGGGATCAAAACAGCTAAAAAACAATGTTTAAATTTAAACCCCCTGGATGTAAATTGCCCCCAAAAAAAATTGAGAAACCCAAACAAATGGGCTTTTTTAGCGTTTTTTCATTTGCTTTGTTTTCCACCCCACAAAAAAAGAGTTTAAATTGAAATTTAAACCCTTTTGCTTGTAAATTAGGCTACGGGAAAAAAATTTTTTATATATTTTGGCGGTAAAAAGGGACGGTTTTTTGGGGATCCCCACACCCTTGAAAAACAACGTTTAATTTTCCCCCTGGATTTTAAATTGCCCCAAAAGTTGGCCAAGACAAACTGTAGTTTTGGGAGCGTTTTTAAAAAGGGGGTTTTGTGTTTTTTCGCTAACAACAAGGGGAAAAAATTGTAATTAACCTTCGCTTTGAATTATCCCTACAGGAAAAAATTGTATTATTTTGGGTTGAAAATGACGGTTTTTGGGTCCCCACAGCGGGAAAAAAAAACGCCTTAAATTTTAACCCCCTGGATGTAAATTGGCCAAAAAATTTGGGCCCCACCCCCAAAATTGTAGCTTTTAGCTTTTTTTAAAAATGCGGTTTTTTTTCGCCCAGAAAAAGAGATAAAATTGAAATTTTAAAAACCTTTTGGGCTTGTGAATTATGCTCCCAAAAAAAAATTGTATATTTTTTGGCCCGTGAAAATGCGTTTTTTTTGGGATAACCACAGTAAAAAACAACGCTTAATTAAACCCCTGGATGTAAATTGCGCCAAAAAATTTGGGGCCACCACAAATAGTAGCTTTTTTTGTGTGTTAAAATTGCGGTTTTTTTTAGAAACACAACAAGAAAAAAAAATTTTTGAAATTTTCCCTTTTGGGGCGGGTAAATTATGTACGGGAAAAAAATGTAATATTTTGGCCTCGAAATGACGGTTTTTTTGGGGTTCACCCAGCTGAAAAAAAAACGCTTAATTTAAAACCCTGGAGGGTAAATTGCGCCAAAAAAATTGAGCCCCCAAAAAAATTGTAGCTTTTTTGGTTTGTTTACAATGCTTTTGTTTTTTTTTTACGCCACACTACAAAAATTTTAAAATTTGAAATTTCCCTTTTGCTTGTAAATTATGGCAGGAAAATTTATATTTTTTTGGCTTTGGGTTTTGACGGTTTTTTGGGGATCACCCAGCTGAAAAAAAACGTTTAAATTCCCCCCTGGATGAAAAATTGCCCCAAAATTTTAATTGAGCCACCACAAACTGGGAGCTTTGTAAGGTTACAATGGGTTTTTTTTTTAGCCACAAAAACAAGAGATAAAATTGAAATTTAACCCTTCGCTTGTGAATTATGTACGGGAAAAAAATTTTTATATTTTCCCTTTGGGAAAATGACGGTTTCTTGGACCCACTACAGGGGGGAAATAAAAAACGTTTAAATTTAACCCTGGTTGAAAAAATTGGGCCCCAAAATAATTAAACCACCAAAAAAATAGAGTTGTTTGTAGCGTTTTTTAAAATTGGCGTTTTTTTTTTACCCCACACAAAAAGTAAAAATTGAATTTAAAACCTTGCTTTTTGAAATTATGCTAAAGGAAAAATTTATATATTTTGGCTTTTGAAATGAGGGTTTTCTTGGAGTAAATACAGGTGAATAAAAAACGCTTTTTTAAAACCCCTGGATGTAAATTGCGCAAAAGAATTGGAAACCCAAAAATGAAGGGGTATTTGTATTAAAAAAAACGTTTGTTACTTTAAATGAATAAAACGGGGAACGGGCTTAGACCCCCTTTGGGAAAAAATTCAAATTTTGTTTGTGACAGATAGGATTTAAATGTATATGAAAGCTTGAAAGGGGGCCGCACATGGATTTCAGATCCATTACCCCAAAAAATCGGGAAAAAATGGGAAGGGTTAAGAAAAGCATTTCTCTGGGAACAGCTGGGGGACATCCCCCCAAAAATCGCTGTAAAAAAATCAGTTCTTCGGAAACAGTTATCTAAAAGCAGCCCCCGGGCCCCAGCACCTTCCCTGATCAGTAAAAGTGGGGAAGGAGTGTGAGCCCCCAAGCGCGCCCCCGGATTTAATATTTGGGTTTGACGTACGAATCCCCCCGGGGTTCTCTGTTTGGGCTTCATTTGCCCATGTATGCGGGGGCTATCCCCTTTTCCTCCCAGATTTGGCTTTCCCCATGTAGCCCCAGTGCTGGGCACCCTTTTTATAAATCAAAAGCAAAACTTGTTCACCCGAAGTCCCCAAACTCGACTTCGTTCAAAACCGAAGTTTTCCTAAAATTCTAAACAAATTTCCTTTTTCCGTTAGAATCAATTCGCCCATCTCTAGTTGTCTCGCTTTTGTCGCTAAAAATACGTTTTTTTTTTACAGATTTTGTAGCTAAAATACTTTTTTTATTGATTTTGGCGGTGCAATACTTTTATGGATTTTGCTGAAAAAAAGGGTTTATCTTGCTTTTTTTCCCAAAAAAAAATATGTTTTTTGTCGCTAAAATCCATGTTTTTACAGATTCTGGCGCTACTGATGTTATCTCGCTTTTGCTGCTAAAAATCAGTCTTTTTACGGATTTTGGCGATAATAAATTTAGTGTTAAAATCCATAAAAAAGGTATTTTAGCGCCAAAGACCTGAAAAAACAACATATTTTTAGCGACAATGGCAATAACTTTAATAGCATCAAAATCCTTTTAAAAAAGTATTTTAGCGCCAAAATCTGTTAAAAAATATATTTTTAGCAACAAAAGCGAGAACTTTAATAGCGCCAAAATCCGTTAAAAAAACTATTTTAGCGCCAAAATCCGTAAAAAAAAACTGATTCTTGCGCCAAAATCCATAAAATAATGTATTTTTAGCGCCAAAAGTGAGAAATTTATTAGCGCCAAAATAAGTTAAGTAAAGGATTTTAGAGCCAAAATCTGTATAAAAAAGGATTCTTGCGCCAAAATCCCTAAAAAAATTTATTTTTAGTGTCAGAAGCAAGATAAATTTATTAGCGGCAACATCTGTAGAGGATATTAGCGCCAAAATCCGTAAAAAAAAGTATTTTTAGCGAAAAAAAAACATGAATTGCGCAAAAATCGTTAGCGGCCAAAGCATGATCATTTTATTATGAACGGTACGAACAAGGACACATCAGACACTTGTATGCAGATTTGATAATATATAACCTTTATTAACACCCACTATAGGTGGGACTTGGGCCCTCCGGGGTGGGTTTATATTGAAAAATCGCGGCAAAAAAAACGAGCGAAAACGCCCCCAAAAGACGTCCGCGCTTTACATAGACTCCTTGTAGTAATTTTCTGCCCTGCTCTGGCATCTTTTAAAATGTTTGCAAAAGATGACCAGTAAAAACGAGCAGAAAAAAAGAAGTTTAAAGTGTAGACAGCAGGAGGGTTTTACAATAGAAGTCTATGGGAGCTGTTTTCAGTTATTTTTTCAGCGTTTTTAGAAAAACAGTCACACCACTAGTTGTAAAGCAGTGAGGAACATTTTATGCCATCCTTTCAACTAAACAAGCATGTGAATGGTTAAAGTCACGGTGTGCTTGCTGGAACAAGCAAATACTGATGATAATAGCCTTTTCTTGTGTTCTATTCTGGTCCTGACATGGTAAAGTGGCTGCATACACACAAACAATATCTTATTACAACTGCCAAATAGCAGAGCGGGGAGGTGACTTGGATAATCCCTCCACACAAAGGCAGTAGTCACGTTTACAGGTAGAACAAATGTGCACAGAGTGGATATTTCTACAAAAAAAAACTGCTTTGCATTGCTATATAGTTACATAGTTAGTACGGTTGAAAAAAGACATATGTCCATCAAGTTCAGCCAAGGGTGGGGATGAAGTCGTGGTGTTTTATTCGCTTTGGATTCCTAATTAGAATGTTCTTTAACTCTTTGCAAAGTGCACAGCTTAGAAGGAGCACTGCTGAGAAGATACAGATAGCGAGCATGAAGACTTCCCTGACTAATCAGAGCAGAGGACACAAGGGGAAGCTAGGACGACAGGACAGCAGCCAATCCCTATACCGGTTTCATGCAGTGTAGCACACACACTGTACATACAGCTGGAGGAGGAGATGTCTATGTGTTACAGTCAGTTCACGTGATCTGCTGCATCAGTCCCTGGCATTGCTGGCATGTAGTGATGCTGCTGCAGGGCCTGGACAGAGAGGAAGCTGCTGGGCATCCTGTCATCCCCCCGTAACTGACTTACTGGCTGCACTGGGCTGATTAGTAACAGCGGTGGGACTGGTAAGTGCCTTTACTTCATCCTACTCGTATGTACGGAGATTGCTATAGTATCTAATTATACCAGTATAATAAACAGAATGAATAATACTAATGTTGGACAATAAACAGCATAGTATTTCTTGACGGGTGTCTGGTTATTCTGGTATTATTCACGTTTTACTGAACAGTTGCAGCACATCTGTCTATTATATTATAATTTTTTTTTGTTTTTGATGCGGGTTAATTTAGGACCAAAAGGAGCTCTATATATTGTTTTTGCTTTCCCCTGTTTGAGTTTTTTAACATGTCTTATCTGCGTGTTTATTTTCAGCTTCAAATATTCTTCTGAAAAATGTTGCAGTTTCCAAATGAGGATTGAATGAGGTTTTTGAGACGCGTGTTTTCAACACAGTTTTTATTCTGACATTCAAATCAAATGTCGAAATCAGCTATGTGAACATACCTTTAGAGTATGTTCACATGGCGTGTTGGATCCCTTTTGATCCAAAAAATGCATACAAAAGCGCTGCATAAATTGCATATGAAATGTATCCAACACGCAGGTGCATGTTTAGCTGCGTTTTGGCTACAGCAGGAACGCACCCTATAGTTTTAAATAGGGCGTCTGCTGCGTCTTTCGGATCAAGAATTGACATGACAATTCTTTGAACGGATCAAAAGATGCATCAGAAATACGCATGTAAACACACATCGGCGATCACTCGACTGAAAATGATGCGTTTTTTATATTGAAAGCAACGTAAAACACTGCACATTGTTAAATGCGTGTTTGGGTTTGTTTAGGGTCTGAAACACGGATCCAAACACGTCTCTAAAAAATGGGATCCAACACACCGTGTTAACATACCCTTGCATACTCTTACAAAAGTTAAGTGATGTGGCCAAACTATATTGTGATTTTCTTAATAATTGGTAGCTCAGGTAAGTTGTGAGTCAGTGTCTGTTTTACACTGTAAACATGGAATGGTCTTTATGCTCACTAAAGTAGGATCTAAGGGCCATATGTATGAAAACTGTCCAGGTCTAAAACTCACTTTGTTGCCCATAGCAACCAATCAGAGCATCCCTTTCATTTCATATAGTGCTCTGGAAAAATAAGAGGGGCGCTCTAATTGGTTGCTATGGACAACAAAGTGAGTTTTAGACCTAACAGTTTTTTACAGTGGCCCTAAAATACCTAAAAAAAGCTCCTTGTCAGTGTATGAATCCGAACGATACTGTCAGGATCAGTAGGGACCACAGCTGCACAGATCACTGGGTACATTCCCTTTATACTGTGTACATTCTATTTAACCCCTTCCACAAAATAACATAACTGTGTGTCCAGTGTTTAAAGGGGTATTCTGGTATACAAAACTTGACTTCTTTTGTAAGTATGTGGTACAAAATATAACTCTAAGGCCGTGTTACACACGGCTTATTCCCGACGGATTAGAGGCCGTATAATATTTGAAGCTCACAAATCCGCCTGTGAAAAAGGGGCGGTGACGGGGCGGGGCCGGAGCGCGGCGGGGCTCCGCTCCCGCCCCATAGACAATGCATTATGTTTACTGGCGCATACAATACACAGTTGTGGGGGTTTAACGCTGTAAATAAAGTGCATGTCACTTTCTCCCCCCGCGGCGGATTCGCCGATCGGGGATGAGCGACGGAATCCACTGTTCTCTATAAGAGCAGTTGGATTACCTTAAATGCCTATCCGACGGATTGCGCCGTACTGAAACGCAAATCCGGCCGCAGTCCGGCGCCAAACGCGAGGCAAAATAATCCATTTGCACGGGCCAAAAAGTAGAGTAAAACAATATTTTCCTCCGCAGTTTCCCTCATAATCGCTCACCAACTACTGTCTTAAAATGTGTTGTTTATAGTTTGTTGCCAAGGGATATGACCTGTAGTTCAGTTTACAGCTTTCTGGTTCAGGCAATGACTCATTGTAGCACTAGGTAGGTAAGCTGTGTATCTATAAAGCGTCAGAGGATGGAATTAGGAACTAATGTGTAATGCTCAGCAGAGGGAGGTACAATATGAGATGCACAACAAGACTAAGGGCTTGTCCCCACGGCATGGTATTTTGGACGTTTTTTCAAAAGGTTTGCGGCTTTAGACACCGTCTGAAAACCATCAAGCAACGCTCCCCATAGACTTTAATAGAAAACCCATGCAGCACTCCCCACTGCACGTATTTTCCGCGGGACTTTTTTTTACACCGTTGGCGGTCCGAAAAACTTAGAACATGTTCACTCTTCTGTCTGGTTTCCGGGCAGAAAATGAACATGTGGGCGAGACGGAGGGGGGCTTGAATCCGCAAACTACTGTCAAAAGCCGTCCCCTGCGTGCCAAAAAAAGACCAAATATGACAAGTATTTGGTCTTTGCCGTGGGAACGCACTCTAAGAGGGACATGTATGAAAACTGTATAGCAGAAAGACTGGTATTGTGGCCCATAGCAACCAATAAGAGCTCCACTTTAATTTTTTCAGAGCATTATATAAAAATGAAAGGGAGCTCTATAGTGGTTGCTATTGGTGACAAAGAAAGTCATAGATCCAGACAGTTTTCATACATTTCCCCCTTTAAGGGTTTGTTCACAGATTTTATTCCTGCCTCCGGGACCACCCACAATCCATCTGGGAACACTCTTACCTCACCCAGGAAAGCCCTCATTCTAGACTGCGGACATGGCTGTGCCCTTGCTTCTGTCCGGTCTCCGTCATTCGCGGTCACTTAATTCTGCTGGAGGAAAGCGGCCGTATTTTTTCTGTGTCCCTAGTCCTGCACCTGCTGCAGTCTCTATCCCTGCAGTGTTTCTGGTCCCTGTCCCATACTTGCTGCTGTGTCCCTTGTTGCGGAACTCACCTGTCTCGCTCGTCTGTATTTAAAGGGACAGTGTAAGAAATCACCTGTCCAGTGACCTACGACCTCCTGTGAGTTAAATAACTTCCTGCCTCTGCTTTAGGGTCAGTTCGTTGATATGTGCCTGAGCTCCTAACCTGCTGCCGATTACTGCTGTTCCTATTCCTATGTTTCTGCTGTTATCTGTCGTCTTGCCTGTCAGCTATGCCCATTAGCTTATGGCTTTGCCCAGAGCTTTGGTACCTGCCTGGCTCATGGCTCCGAGTAGAGCAGTGTTCCCCAACTCCAGTCCTCTAGTCCCACCAACAGGTCATGTTTTCAGGGTAACCCACAGAATGCACTAACAATAATTAAATCATCTGTGCAATGCTAAGGGAAATCCAGAACAACAGACCTGTTGTTGGCGTGAGGACTAGGAAGTTTGTGGGACCCCTGGCCTATAGCTTCAGACACCGTTATGGCTCATGTTGAACCCCATAGACTTCTGGCGCCACCCTGGCTTACGAACCTCGCCCTGAGCTTTCTGTGGCCCCCCTGGTATTATTTCCTTGCCCTGTGGCTACCCAGTCCTCCTAGCGACTTTTTGTTCTTTCTGTGCACCTCCTTTTCTAGGTATTCAGGGTACTGGCTATCACTGAGCTAGTAGTTGGTTTGTGGGGTGCCTCCGTGGAAGTTTCAGGCCACAGACCTATGTGGGATATCTTTTCTGTGGACTGCTAACGTGTTTGTCTGTGTCCCTAGTGCCGCACCTGCTGCAGTGTCCCTTGTTGCTGAACTCACCTGTCCTCATTCCTGCCCCGATCCACGTACTCGTCTGTGTCCTGCGCTTGCACACGTCCTCTCTAGGGCGCTCGCTCACCCGTCTGGATTTAAAGGGACAGAGTTTGATTTAAGGAACTTCCTGCCTCTGCTTCAGGATCAGTTCATTGATGTGTGCCTGAGCTCCTGACCTGCTGCCGCTTACTGCTGTTCCTGTATCTATGTCTCCGTTGTTACCTCCCATTATGCCCGTCTGATACCTGCTTTAGGGTCAGTTCATGATTGTCCACCAGAGCTC
The DNA here is from genome assembly GCA_025379985.1 of Phyllomedusa bahiana. Classification (NCBI taxonomy): domain Eukaryota; kingdom Metazoa; phylum Chordata; class Amphibia; order Anura; family Hylidae; genus Phyllomedusa; species Phyllomedusa bahiana. Next base: position 14,383 of record JAODAL010048260.1, on the reverse strand, counting down.
CTGACCTGCTGCTGCTTACTGCTGTCCTGATAGCCACCCTCGTATTCTGTCGTTACCTGCCCTCATGCCTTGTCAGCTTAACTGCCAGGACCCAACTTCCAGTGTACGTTAAAATCCTGCTGTGTCCAATAGCTGAGTTCGTATGCTACCGTATTAACCTGATACCGTCGTTTCTGGCTGTTACCCTCCGGTCGTGCTGTCAGTCTAACTGCCTTGGACCACAGCTTCTAGTGTAAGTTTAGGCCCCGTGCAGTGTCCAGGTTTAGCCTGGTTCCTCGCAACCTATGTTTCTGATACCTCGTTTCTGCTGTTACCTGACGTTATCCTACTCTGCTACCTGGCCGGGACTCTGTCTACGACTACCCCTGCTGTGATCCGTAACCTCTGCCTGTACCCGTTGTCCTTCGTCCTGATCTTGCGGGATGCAGCTGTCACTGCGAGTAGCCATGTTGGTTGTAGCGACCTGGGGGGTTCCCGCAGCTAAGTCCGTCTGGCCTTGCGGCAGGCTCCAGTGAAGACCGTGGTGGCCCAGTGGATCCACAACTACCTGGTGTCTACGATGTCAATCCTTACTGACCCCAAAAAATGGTTACACTAGGGATCACTAATTGTGACAACAAGTACCATCAGGGCAGTACTACATTAAGGGACCCTGATCAAATTAATAAAAATTGGGCCTGCTGGTATTATGCTAGACAGGAACTGGTAAAGAACAAGTAGGCCTAGTTGCTTTGGCCTGAAATGACTGATGGCAGCCCTATGAGGTGGTATTATTTAATCACTGCATTTGGTATTAAGGAATAATGTTAATCTATGCACTTTGTATTTCCTAAAACAGCACATGACTTTTGGTGAACAAAGTATGCATAGATTAAATGCTGAAAGTTTGTATAAATATATATGGTCTGAGGGATACATTATTACATTGTACCAACTCCGAGGGCTGCATTAAAACTTAAAAGTATGTTCTTATCTAAGATTTTTATGCCTAGTAGATAGGGATATTGTGGCTAAGTGGGTAGCACTGTTACTTTGCAGCACTAGGTTCAAATCCAAACAAGGACAACATATGTATGGAGTTTATATATTCTTATCATATTTGTGTGGGTTACTTCCCACACTATAAAAACATTGTACTTTACTACATTTGTTTCACTATTATATATAAGGATACAGCAGCCTCAGCTGTATGGAAAAGTCCGTTTGCCATACAACTGTATAAAAATGTCTTTAACCCATGGTATACTTGTTCTTTACAGAAATATGAAAATGTGTCAATACAAGTGTGTATGTTAATACATTCTAGTTTAGTACGGCGTCTGCAGCTCCTGAGAAATCGTCTTATACCCAAACATGAAAAAATGTGAATATTTTAAATGATTAATAAATGCAGATCTTGCATTCACCTATAGTAATGTTCTAGTTTCCAACAAAACCTGTTTCATACAGGGCTATGCCTGGTTCAGATTTGCGTCTGAGGTCCTGCTCAGAGCCTCCGTTGCAGAGTTGTTGCCAGAACTGTTACATGACAATCATCATTGGTGTCCGACAGATCTCAATGACTACAATGTAGTCTGTCTGGACATATTAAGACTGTGTCTTCACTGCACAGCTTTACGGTCATATTTTCAGCACCTTTCGTTTTTTTAAAGCAGCGAAAATACGATTGTTCTCGAAGCCCCATAGACTAGAATAGAAAAGACAAGCTGTAGTCTCCACAGCTCGTCTTTTCTACGATCGTCTACTGGCGCCGACGTATTATACAACATGGTGTATAACACGCTGGCACTTCCAGTTTTCTTGAAGTCATCACATACAATACAATTGTATGGGCGACGTAAAAAAAAGAGAAACGATCGCGTTTTTTGCACAAAATGTGACAAAAACCATCGTGCTGCATTGGAAAAAAAGGCCTCTTTCGGGCTGTTTTTTGTCCGATGCAGTGTACACATAGCCTAAGATGAAATTTTTGATGAAATCTGTAAACCATGCCTTAAAGGGGTATTCTCGTATCATCATTTGGCAGCCGTTTATACTGGTTGCTAAGCATAGCTTGTGACATCTAAGGGCGTGTTTCTCCTCCCAGCAGGGTGTATCTTCTCTCTCTGCAGACACACCCCAAAGTGAGAATTCATTCTGTGTGAGCCAGGGGAGGGAAAGGTTTTTAGCTGTCGTTGGAAGTGAAAAGCTAAGTGTAACTCCATAGTGTAAATCTATATTCAACTCTCTTTAAAAACTCTGGGGAAAATGATGATTTTTTTTCTGTCCCCTCATTTCCAGTGTTATTCCTGCAGATTATTAACCTCTGACCTCTACAGATCTGCGACAAAACTATACGCTTAAACTGTTTGTGTTTACCAAAGGACTGCAATGATCTCCCCGTGCAGGACCTCCAATCGCTGCAGTTTACAAATGCGCAAATATCACAACTACCATGATCGCTGTCAGTGAAAAACCCGAAAGTTACGTCGACTACCCCTGATTGCTGTCAGTGACAAACCCCGCAGATACGTCGACCTAACACTGATATGTGTCAGTGACAAGCCCCGCACGCGTACGTCGCACTTACCGCTTGCTGTCAGTGATAACCCCGCACCCAGACTTCGCACCTACCACTGTTCTGTCAGTGACAAAGCCGAGCATACACACCTACAAGCTTGTGTCATGGGCAAACGCCGCACGCATACGTCGACCTACACTGCTTGCTGTCAGTGACAAACCCCGCACGCATACGGGCGCACTACCACTGCTTGCTGTCAGTGACAAAAACCCCGCACGCATACGTTGCACCTACCACTGCTTGCTGTCAGTGACTAACCCCGCACGCATATGTTGCCTTCATCCATGACCTGTTTCCTCCATCTCCCTCAGAGGCACGTTCACGATTACGACCGGGGGCGGTACCTGGGCGTTACCCGACCGCCGTTATCACTTCGTTCCCAAGCACTAGACAAACAGCCCATTAGCACTTTGCTTATGGTAACCAAGGACAGACATGCTTAGATTTTTGGTCCCCTCCTTCTGAACTATGATCTCCGCAGCGAGATAACGCCTTTAACTCCTTAACGACCGCCCGCCGACTTTAGACATCGGCTGGTGCAGGTTTAGTTCGTTCTTTCGCGACGTCTTAAGATGTCGCTACAGACATCGGAGTTTGCAGCTCAGGACGCCGCAGCTGTGCTGAGATCGGGGCTGTACTACACAGCCCTGATCCCAGAGCATCCCCTGCGAGCACCATGGAGCCGGGGAACCTCCTCAACCCGGTGCTTTAACCCTTTGATTGCGGCGGATCGTCACCGTAGCGCAATCAAAGGGTTCCCCTGCTCTGTCGGGTGATCAGAACGCTCGGTGACCCAACAGAGCCTGGGGAATGGCTGCACAGTCAGCCCTGGGAACCTAGAGTAGCCACAGAGCTGTCTGTGTATCAAGCCAGTGGCCAGTGACTGTGTGCTGTCCTGATCACTGCCTGTGTCAGACTGACACAGATTACAATGTATTAGCATATATGAATATGCTAATACATTACTAAGTGTAAAAAAAAAAAAAAGGAACACAGTTATCCTTTCAAGGGATTTAAAAAAAAAAAGTTAAAAAAACAGAAAAAGTATAAAAATAAATAAAAAAAATAAAAATAAATATTTAATAAAAAATAATTGTGCATATATTCTCTTGGATCTCTCTGCAGCATTTGACACTGTGGATCACCAACTTCTCCTCAGCATGCTCAGAACCTTGGGCCTCCAGTACACCGCTTCGCTTGGTTCTGTCCCACCTCTCTGACGCTCCTTCAGTGTCTCGTTTTCTGGTTCCCCCTCCCTTCCTCTTCCCCTTGATGTTGGGGTTCCTCAGGGATCGTTCTAGGTCCTCTCCTCTTTTCATTGTACACAGCCCATTGGGAAAACCATCAGTAGATTTGGCTTCCAAATACCATCTCTATGCGGATGACACCCAATTATACACCTCTCCGTGACATCATCCAGCCTTGCTACAAAAACACCAGGACTGTCTGTCCCCTGTCTCTGACATATGTCCTCTTTCCATCTGAAACTAAACCTCACTAAGACTGAATTTTGTTTTTCCCCCATCTACTAACAACCCCCCCTGCTTTTCTTTTCTGATGGGTAACCATTTCCCCTAGGCAGGGCCCCGCTGTTAGGGGTTTTATTGGATTTGATCTGACCTTCTCCCATATACCCCCCCCCCCCCCCCCCTTGTCCGCCCCTGTCACCTGACCTCAAGAATATCTCCAAAATCCGTCCTTTCTCCTGTGGAAACGCTCAAACTTCATTATGCTTTTATTTTTCTCGTTTGATACTGAAAATCCTTGTTATCAGTACCCTCTCTGCAAACCTCCCCCCTCCAATCTGTCCCAAATGCAGCAGCCAGGCTTTTTTTCTCTCCAGCCGCTATATGATCCCTCTCCCTGTGTCAGTCACTGCACGGGTTCCCCATCCAGTACGGGTTACAGTATTAACCAGCATCCCCCCAAAAAAGCTCTCCACAGCGTGCCCCTCCTACATCCCCTCCCTAGTCTCGCTCCCCCCCTCCCGTGCTCCGTTTGCTGATGATATAAAAACTTTCCCCTCAATCACCCCGAACCCCGCCCTAAAAGATTTCCCGTGGGGCACCAAATTCTCTGGAATATGCTACCGGGGGCGATCAGGACATTCACAACCCCACAGCTTTAGAGGGCCGTGAAAATACATCTTTTCGGTCTGGGCCCCAAGTTTCCCCAACTGCTATCACACCATCTGTCATCCCTGACTTGGCACTCACAGGACTTATCTGTATATAGATGTACAGTCTGGGGGGAGGGTTCATCCATTTTTCATGTAAACCACCCCCTATTTAGAAAAAAAGGCTGGACCATTGTAACTTGGCACTTCTTTTCCCTTGTTCCCCTACACCCTAAAAGAATGTAAGCTCTCAGAGCAGGGCCCTCACACCTTGTGCTCATTTTTAAGTATTTTAATTGTTTTTGGGCTGATGTTTACCCTTGAAAATTTTAAAGGCTGCGGGAAAAAAGTTTGGGGCTATAGAAAAAAAGATTTTATTATTATTATTTTATTATTATATTACACATACAAAAAAAAACCTACAAATATTAGGTATCCCCATTACCGTAATAACCCGTATAATTAAACTAAAATTATTAAGTAAATTGTCGGAATAAAAAGAGGCCCAACAATGCGTCATTGAAAAAAAAAAAAGTTTCAATGTTGAAGCAAGGAGGCAAAAACTAAAAAAATGTTCTGATCATTAACTACTTTTCAAGCGTTCGGCTTAAGGGGTTAAGCTTTGAAGCTACGTTGAATCATGGTATATATTCAGTTTGAAATTTACTTAAAATAAATTATGTTTGCAGTATTTCCTCTTGCCTGTATCTGATCTAAACTGCCTGAAAAAATGTTGACAAAATGATGTATATTGATAACAAAGATTGGGAATCTTGGAATGGATCCTGTTTACGTGAAATCTCAAGGGAACGCCTTGTAGAACACATGGACTGGACTGACACATGGACAGCAGATCAATAAATACCGTAATATAATGATCACACATTCACCGAGTTTCCTGACAACTTTCGGCTGCTTGCAGTTTTAATAAATAGGCTTCTACACTTCTTGTGGTCTTCATAGCAAAACAGGTTTCCACAACAGGAAATTGTTATCTTTAGATATTATTAGTTTTGACTTGGCCCTTAAGATACTGATTCAGTATAATGTCACGCATACTCTCACACACTATTTACTCTTTGCTCAGCTGTTTTGGAAAAGACTTTGACTTTTGCATTTCACAGAATTTTTATTTTAACCCCTTAACAGCGCAGCATTTTTATTTTTTTTTTAGTCGGAGATAAGTATATGGTTAGATTAAAAAAAAAAAAAAAAATCAGTTTCGGACATCCCGAACATGTCTCTTTGCATACGTTTGGTCGAACTGGACAGTGCACTACTTGAGCACCACTATTTCAGACCATAGATGATTATACCACATGACTGCGTCAAATGTGATATAGTACAGAAGGAAAGTCCAAACACTTACAGAGAGCAGGATGTTTATATGGTGCAGCATTCATACAGCAGCAAAGTAGAACGTTTGTTAATATCTTATAACCTTATGATAAAAGCAAGAAAATCCCTTTCAAGACCCTCTTCACACAGCACTGTTTTAAACTGAATAAAAAATCAAAAAAAAATTCCAGGATTTTTAAAATTTAAAATTTTATTTACAATGTTTTTTCCCCGTGTTGGTGTGTTTGTTTTTTTCCCTTTTATTTTTGAATTCTATAGTGAAGTATTTTAGAAAAATTCTTAAAAAAACCACACCCGGAGCATGTGGTGGTTTAAAAAATTCTTCAGTGATGCAAAATACGCCAGAAATACAAATGCATTGTATTTAGTGCATTTTATGTTTCACTATAGATTTTAATGTAACATTTGACCTTGGCATATTTGGCAATCAAAAAATGCACAAAAACAGTATAAAAAGAGATAAAAACTTGGTATGTTTCAGCAAAAAAATGGGGCACATTTATTATGGCAAGCGCACCAGAGTTTTGGCACAATTTGTGCCAAAATGTTGGCGCACTCGCCTTATACCACATTTACAGCACATGTGTGTTAAATAGTTTTTAGACACTTTTGTGGCATGTGTGGCTAAGGGATGTGGCTTCACAGAAACGGCTAGGATTTCATTGAAAATGGGTATGTCTTAACATATAACATTGTGTGCTAAAAAGTAAGCCAAAATTTTGACCCAATTATTTGGGCAAACTAAACCAACTAATAGGTGGTATAAAGTTAGACATAAGTTTCTAAATCTTTGCCAGATTTATACAGCATGAGTCACTGTGATAAATTTGGCACATTTTTAGCCTGTGTGTTCTAAGTTTACACTGTCTTAGATAGTATTAGTAAATCTACTCCATTGTGTGCAGTTTTTTATGTTGTTTTTTAAACGTAAAGGGGTGTTCTCATCAAGTTGTTTCACACAGTCTATATTCACAGCCAGCTTTGTACTCCCACTTCCTGTTTAGGCTATGACTGACAATGACTGACATTTCAGCACTGCTATGCCTCCTAACTGAGCCTGTTAGAAGGACATTGGCGATGGAGGCATCTAAACAGCAGGGCAGAAGCCTAGAGAACTCTAAGGGGTTAAAGTTTGTCATTAAAAAACATAAACACGGTCTGGTTCTGCTGATAAAAAAAACAACAGGGAATGGAAAAACACACCTTTTTAGCATAGAAAGGGGGGCCAGTAACCAAAAATTTGTAACAAGCAGGAGTTAAACACTCTTGTTCTGAAAGGAAGCTAAATAAGAACAATATATTTTTGGAAAAAAGGGCTTTTTCCCTGCCAAATGGTTTTTAAATTTTGTAAAGGGGCTTGGTATGGATCGCTGGACCCCGCGGGGATGATAGCTAAGCCAACCAGGGGAAGGAATCTAATTTTGCCCCCGTTTTTTACCCGAGCCTGCCGCGCGGGTGGATTGCCGGGGTTGGGTGGCTCCCCCTAGTGCTTGTGGGGGGAGCGAGGTCAGGAGGTTTTTTTTTAAAAAGTATTTAAACGTAGGGTGGGAGGTGATGGTAGGGAGGGGGAATGGGTTGTGGTGTGGAAAGGGGTTAGGTCAGGCGGCGGGCAGAGGCGGGAGTCGGAAAGAAAACAATTGGTAACGGGAAGAAAATAGACTACAGGGAAAGTTTTACAAAGGCACCCCAAATCCCGGGGGAAATGACGTGGGGACCAAAAAACCCAAATAAGACACCCCAATTACCAATTACCCCGCACTGTCCCTTTAATTACATAACAGCGCGCCCTAGGGGGGCCATGGCATTCCGGGCCGCAGGGACCGGACCGAAGGGAGACGGTCATGAGGGACGGGACGGTGCAGCCACGGCGGCATGGGACCCCGCGGCACCCGTCCCCGCCGGGGCAATCCGCGGGGGACAACGGGTGCAACCGTTGGTCGCAGCCCGGAAAAGGACCGCGCGCAACCCGTTACACTTATTACTTCGGTGAGCATACCCCTTTAAGGTTGAGTTTACACAGCAGTATTTTGGTCAGTATTTTACATCAGAATTTGTAACCTAAGGCCAGGACTGGAACTTAGAGAGAAAAGGTATAATACAAAGATTTGCATCTTTTGAATGTTTTGGATCCTCTTCTGATTTTGGTTTGCAAATAATGATGCAAAATTCTAACCAAGATATTGCTGTGTGAACCCAGGCTAACACAGGCAGATACACAAAAAATAGGAGAGGTATCATTCTTTTTACATTGTAGAGCCACTCCTGATCTAAAAAACTACATCAAAAACTATATGTGTGATTCCAGAATGAAAATGACACATTGAACTTTGCTATATCTATATCTTTCTATCTATCTATATATATACAGGGGTGCCAATAGGACAGTACGGGCAGTACTCCTGTGAGGGCCTGTAATCAAAAAGGGGCCCACTGATATGTTAAAAAATAGGAACTAGTAATAGGTGAGGCGCCATTTGATTTTGGGCTGTAGGGGCCCCTTTAAAACCTTTAATAGATGACTGATGGCACCCCTATATAATTTTAACAATTGCAAAGGGCACCAAGTTTTTTTCTTTCCCCCCCCCGGCCGGGTTTTTCCCGGGGGCCGTCGGGAGCAGGTCTTATGGCTAATTTCACCTGGGTTGGCAAAAACCGGGAAACTCCAAAATTTTTCCCTGGCAACAATTAAAATTATAGGGGGGTGCCAACATACAGAGGTCCCAAAAGGGCAGAAATGGCCCCCAAACCCCCCCCCCCCCCCTGTGAGGGCCTTTAAAATCAAAAAAGGGGCCCCTTAAAATTTTGGGGAAATTTCCCTTTTTTGGGGGTTTTTGGGCCCCTTAAACTGTGTGCCCCAAATAAAGTTCTGAGGCCATTTTTAAAATATTCCCCATGTCAAAAATTTTCTCCCAACTTTCGTTCTACCAAAAGGGCGACCCAAAAAGCCAAAGCGTGAATCCCCCCAAGAGGGGACCAAGCGCTTCCCCAGAGCTAAGGGGCAGCTTACAACACTCCCACACAACACACACACACATATAAAATATATATTATTAAAAAATTGTTTTGTGCTGTGTGTGTGGATGTGTGTGTTGAAAACTCCCACTTGGGCTTGAGAAGTATCTTTTAAATCATTATATATTTATACATATATATATATATAAAAAATTTTGAAATACCAAAAAGTAGCCATATTTTTCCCCTTACGAAATGACTCTTTTAGTTTATTACAAAACCCTGATTATTGTATTTTATTAAATTTTAAAAACATTTTACCTCCCTTTTAATTTGCAATTTTTTTTCCTTGCCATAGGGTTTATCTTGGTGAGGGGTCTTTCATTTTTTGATTTAGGGGGGAAATGCAGCAAACCCACTGCTTTTTTTTGGGTTTTGCTCTTTATCAACGGGATGACAAATTTACCTTTGCAAATTCCCTTATCATACTGCGAAACCCAAAAAAAGGCAAAAACTGCAGGTTATCTACCGCTATTAAATTTTTAAAAAGAAAAAAAAGATAAAGTTTTTTTCGTTCGCTTCTGAAAAAAATTTTTCAGTCAAGCTTAACGCTGCTCTAAAGATAACAAATGAAAAGGGGCAAAAAATTAAATCTGTAAATGGCAAGAGCAGCGCTTTTCCACCACAACTAATCTCCTGGCATGGGCCCGCCCCTGGTTATCTGCTTTTAAAATGGTTTTTTATGTAAAATGGGTTAAGGGCTGTTTGTTTATTTCATAGGGAAACCCAGCCCTTTCTGGACGACTCCCTTTTTACTGTTGGGGGAAGGATAATTTATAAATAGCCTAAAATAGTTTCTTTGAACTCATAAAAATGTTTTTCTTTTTTAACTCTGTGCAGACAGGACATCATTTAACCCCCCTTTTGGGACATGTTCTTTACTGGGGACAAAAGGTTCTGTTTACACTGCATTTTATCTTTTGTGTGCTTTTTTGGACAAATCAGTTTGCAGAATAAACAAGCACTTTTAAATTTTATTTTTCCCGGGAAAGGGACAGAGCTTTATGCTTATTTCCCCATTCCTTAAATTTAATGTAAAGGGTTTTTCAGTACTTGTGATTCTTTTTGGTTAAAACCCTAAAATCGCCCCAAATCTAAGCCTTATTTAAAATTAAAAAGGGGTTTTCCCGGGGACTTAAAAAAAGCAAAAAAAGAAGAAAAAAAATTTTAAAAAAAGAAGCATACTCAATCTGTGAGGGTTTCCCCTTTCCATCCTGGGGGACTCCCTCCCGGGTTATCTCGCGTAGCGGGGAACTTTTCATTGTTAATTTTGCTCCCATCACCCAAATCAAAACCCAACAACGTCGCATGAATGTGCCCAAATGCCATGTGTTTGACTGCACCTGGGACCACAAAGGGGGTCATGGAGATAACCCAGGCTTCCTTTTTTCTATTTTTAATTATCCCTTTTAAAAAAACAAGTTTTTGAAAATCGGGAACACCATTTTAAATTTTTCCCTAATCAAAATATTGAAAAAAAAATTACAAAAAAATAAAAAAAACCTGTAACCCAAAATTTGGGGGGTTTAGAATTTGGAGCCCTTTTTTACCTTTAGCATAAATCCTTTTCCCCATGTTGCTCCGGGTTTTCACTTTGGGCTCCTGCCCAAAAGTTTTACTTCCAGTGAAATTCCCCAACAATCACTCCTTTTTTCCCTTTAAAAAAGGGTTGTCCACTAAAAGAAATTCTTTTTTTTTAAATTTCTTGCAAAAACAAGCCCATTTTCAAAATGTGCCCCGTAACAATGTCCTCCCCAAATTCCCTAAAAATTTTCCCCTCTTGTATGGGGGGCCTCAGCTCCTCAGGTCCTGTACTACAACCTATTTGTGGGCTGTCACGTTTGGCACAAAAGTTTCAGACCTGGTACCCTCAAAAAAGTCATCACTGAGGCCGGGATGCCAAAAAACCCCCCCTGATTTTAAAAAATTTTAAAACCAGGAAAACAGGACTGGGGTTAAAAATAAATAAATGAGTAAACAGCCCTTAAAAAGAAAACCTGCACAAAGTTTTAAAACCCCCCTTGGGGAGAACCCCCCCCTATTGACAACTTTCTTTTCCATGCTATGTCCCTTACAAAAGTTCACACCAAAATTTAGCGGGGTGAACAGAAAGGGCCCCCAAATTTAAAAACCCGGTTTTTGGGACCCGGGGCGTTTGGGGCGCGTACTACCACAACACGGGGGGCCACAGAATAAATGACATTTCAAAAAATTCCCTTTTTTTGCTTTTGCAATACATAAATTTTTAAGAGCGGGGAAAGGCTTAACCCCAAGTTCTGGGGAATTACGGAAATAAATTGGGCGCATTTCCCCCGTAATTAGAGCACAGAAAACCTCACAATACTTTGGCAAAAATTCCCCCCAAAAAATTAAGCCTTTTTTTAACAAACCCTTTAAATTTAGGGCGAAAATGCATAAAAATTTTGGCCCAAAAACGAAGGGCCCTAATAATGGGATAGAAGCCCTTTAGTATAAAACCCACCAACAGCGGGTCAAAAATCGGGGCAAAATTCTACCCTCGGGGCGACATTTGGGGACCCGGGGTATACCCCTTTGAAATGCTCTACCTTTTCCAACGTAATGTGCCCGGAAAAAGCCATGGGGAAAAGGGCTACGATCCTATTTCCCTCCCTCCCATATGAAGGGGGCTGTGCCTGAAATCGGGCTCAAAAGCGCCAAATTTTCTGGGGGAAACCCCCGTTCATACATGCCCGCCCCGAATTTAACCAAATCTACATTTTCCCAAACCAGAAAAAAGTTTTTGTTTTCATGCCCCGCCCCCCTCTAGGAAACCCCCTTTCCCCCCCAAAAAAACGACTAACCAATTACCTTTAATAGAGAAAACCCTTAAAAATTGCCCGGGTTTTTTTTTGGGTACCTTTTCCAAAAACCCCTTGCCAAACCCTTCCCAACCATTTAAATTTACCCAACCCCTCGGGAAGGCCCCCCAAAGGGCCGTTAGCAAACTTCCTTCTCCCCGGGGGTTTTTCCTTTCCGGGGCCCTCACGATGTCCAAGGAACCACCGAAAAAAACCCTTTTTTAAAACCCCCACCCCCCCGGGCCAAAGATTGACCCGTCCCCGGAAAAAAAAACGCTTTCTTTTAACCGCAACCTGCCAGGGTTTGGGCGAAATGAACTGCAGGCGGGAAAGGACTGACTCCCCCCTGCTTCCCAATGGGCGAGGCAAGGGGCCCGAGATCCCTCGCCGCCCCCCCCCGGGACTCCCCTATGCTTTCTGAAAAAATCGGGTATCTGGTGAGGGGTCACCGGGGGCCCAAAATCCCATTGTGGTTGGGGGGTCTTAGTTTCCATTTCATCTGTACACAGCAGTAACCTTTCCCAAAGGGCCCTATTCTAACAGAAATTCTAACGTTTTGTTTTTTTTCCCCCCAGGGGGGGGTTTTTGCTTTTTTAAAAATCCCCACTGGGGAAAAGGAAAAAAATTTTAAAAAAATTAAAAAAAATTCCCCCCCCCCCCCCAAAAAATCCCAAAAAAACCCCCCCTCCCCCAACCCCCCCCCTTTTACCCCCCAATTCCCCAAAAAAATTTACAAAAAAAATTCCCAATTTTTTATCCCTTTTCCCCCCTAACACCCCCCATAAATTTTCAATTAAATTAACCCCTCCTAACCCCAAAAACCCCCCCCAAAAAAAAAAACAGCCCAAAAAATTCCCTTTTTAAAAAAACCTCTAAACCCCCAAAATTTAAACCCCCCAAAAATTTTCCCAAAATTAAAATTTCATTTTCTTTCCCCCAAAAAAAATTCTTTACATGTCTCTTTAAACAAAAAAATTTTAAAAAAGTTATGGCTCTCAGAAGACAGCATCCCATAAATATTTTTTAACACAAAAAAATGATTTAAAAATTTTAAAAAAAAAACTATAAAAATTTGGGGTTTATCCTCCGAAATTTCGTATCGCCCAGATAGAAAAGAAAACTGGTCATGGATACTGCAACGGTGAGCGCTTTTTTAAAAAAAAAAAATAAAAAACATTTACGGGAGGGGCAGTATTTTCTTCACCCCTTCCTTTCCCAAAAAACGGTTTTTTAAAAACTGACCCAAAAACCCCTTGGTCCCCCCAAAAAATTTAAACCACTAAAAATTCCAACTAAACCCCAAAAAACAACCCCCTAAAACACCCCGAGACAAAAAATAAAAAGTTTTTTGGCTCTCAATTTAGGGGATCAAAAACTTGTTTTCTTTTTTAAAAAAAGTTTTTTTTTTGTTCAAACATAAAACATAAAAAAAAATACAAATTTTTTTTATCAAACTGTTTTTTGGACCTGCGGGAGTAGTACTAAAAGGCAGTTATACTGCACGGGACCCGTAAAAAATAAAAATAAAAAACCTACCAAATGCTGATTTTTTCCCAAAATGCCTAAACAAAAACCTTAAAAAAAAGGGGTGTTTCAAAGGGGCATATGCCCCCCCCATAATGGTACTAAAAAAAAAATTTCAACCCCATCCTACAAAAAACATGCCCTTTTTAAAAACCCACTCCGAAATACAGAAAACAAAAAAAGTTATGGCAAACCGAACAACAACATAAAAACGCAATTTTTTAAGCCTATTTTCTTTTTGTTTTAAAAAAAGAAATAAAACAAAAAACCCAATAAAAACATATAAATTAAAATTGTACCGGACCACAGGGTAAATTTTATCACTAAAATTTACACCCAGGGCGAAGGGGCCTGTAAATTTAAAAACCCAAAAAAAAAAATCAATGGGGGAAACGGGCCTTTTTCCCCCTTTTTCCATAGCCCAATGAAAAAAAAAAACCAATGGAACACCTGTGGGGCCCAAATCACAAATAACCCAAATTTTAAACCTTTTATGAAGCAAAAATCCAAAATAGGGGGGATTTGGGGGAAAAGGTTTTCACCTTTTTTCTTGTATTTGGGGGGTTTTTTGTAAATGGACTTTTCCCCACCAAAATCGCGTTCCAAAAGCCAAATAACACCCCCCCTTATACCCCCCTTCCCAATCCCCAAACAGCATTTTACACCCAAATTTGGGGGTTTTTTTTCCGAACTTGGAAAAATTTTGCGTAAAAAAATTTTTTTTGGTTGCTTTTTTTACCAAAACCCCGGGAAAAAATTTAAACATTTTTTTTTTAAAAATTTGCAATTTTTTAAAAAAAAAATTTTTTTTTTCATTTTCACACCCCAAACGCTAAAAATTTTTTGACACCCCTTTTTGGTTCAAATGCCACTACCCCCCTAAAAATTTTTCCATAAGGGTTTTTTCCAAAAATGGGGGGTTTTTTTTGGGGGATTTTTTATGAATTTTTTAGAAATTTTGGGGTGTCCGCAAACCTGAAATGGCCCCTAAAA
>JAODAL010048259.1:0-29176 GCA_025379985.1 Phyllomedusa bahiana | reverse complement strand
AAAAATGTTTATTGATAATTGCACTGTTTTCTGCTATGATTGCACTAAGAATGTTCTAGAAATGGGCTATAGTTCACCCCTGTGTTCAACTAATAACTTGAGCTCATGTCTGCAGAAGTTGTACAGTCATACTGCCTTACAGAAATGTAACCAGCTGCAGTCACTCAAAGCTTTGATGGGAAAAACCATGACAACACAAAGGTGGGGGTAGAGTATGACTCTATTAACGGGAAAATTTTTAGTTTTAAAAGTTCTCTCCATGTTTTCCCCCCTTTGGGTATCACTGTTACCATTTTCATCTGAAAACCCCCATCATGCTTCCTGCCCACGGGGCTGTGTGCCTTGGCTAAAAACCCCTTTAACCTTTTTTTTCCCTGGGCATGGAATAAAACAAGAGAGAGGCGCATGCAAGGGACTTGGCTTAGGAACACCATCCTGCCTTGGACTACGACTGGAGGAAGTGAGATGTAATATTGAATGCTTCCACTGCCATGTGTGTATTCCATCTAGCATGAGATGTGGCATTGGAGGCATTGCGGTTGGTAAGCGTGTTAGCCACCGTGACCAGAGTAAAGCTTAAAAATTACCTTTTTTCCAGTCTTCTCCCTGCCCTTTTTGATTGGTCCACCCAAGTATTGGACGGGGGTCCCGGGACACACAGAAAAAGTTGATTTTGGGGGGCCCACCCTACAGATACTGTAAATGTAAATATTACTTGTTACTTTTAGGCCTCTCAGGCATAAATACATTTTACCACATAATACAAAGTTCAAAACAGAACTGTATTGTTCACTATGCAATACCAAGTGAGTTACACGTCTCTCTGTCTAACATATCAGTCACACATATCTGTCTCTCATACACATTTCACAGTCTAACATATCATAGATAAACATAAGGCTAAGTGGCTCAATCCATATTCCCCCCAACCCACCATCCCCCCATACAAATTTTACTCCCCCTACCCGCCCCATAAAATACATTCTTTTAAAGTTTTTTTCCTTTTTTTCATTCACTTCGCCATTTCTAAAAAAAAACACTACTTTTAAAAACAATAAAGAAAGTAAAAAGGTGAAACACCCAATCACAGGTCAAAACAAGTTAATCACTTTAAGGCCCCCGTTCACACGGCTTTTTGGGACGGATTGGCCCGAACTCCGTCCGGGTTTGCGCTTCATACGGGCCCAATCCTTTCCCCGTCATTACGGTAATCCCCCTGCTCTCATAGAGAACTGATTCCGCTCCCCCCCCCCGTCGGCGAATCCGCCCCCCGGGGGGGGGAAGTGACAGCAATTATTTTCGGCGGGACGCGCCGTAAACAATCTTTCAAGGGGCCGGGAGCGGGCCCCCGGGGGGCCGCGCTGGGGGGGCCCCGCCCCCGTCCCACCCCTTATTACGGGGATTTGTGAGCTCAATAGGGCCCACAATCCGTGGGGAAAAACCCGTGTGAACAGGGCCCTTTAAATCGGGGACAAGTGTACGCCGCAATTAAGGACCGAAAAACCTGCAACCCCCCTATAAGATCACAGAAGGGGTCGGGTCCACCAGGTCGCCATCACATAAGTAAATAAACACTACCAAATAGAAGCAAAATAACCCCCCCTTAGGGACTCACGGAAGTCTTATCTATAGTCGTTCCTTCTCTGATAAGTTGTTCTCTCCTCATAAGCCCATTTTTTTTCCCTTTTTTCTTCTCCCCATCAAGACCCCCATGTGACCTCCTTCTCCTGCCCCCACTACCCCTGAAATTTTGATACAAATATCTTAGAATATTTACTTTTCTACTAACTCCTTCACTGTCTCCCACCTTTGTACAAACTCTCCATGGGTGGAAGGAATACAGGCCATAGCTTAGAGGCACACTATTTTGGAGGGAAAAGAGGACTTACCCCCTGTAGATTATGCTGAGGCTACGGTCTGTTCCCCTCAGAATCATTTTATCAGGTAGGTAAGCAGGGCCTCAGATAGATAGGTAGGCAACCCCAAAAGAGGGTAAGTAAATGGCAAGCCCACAATACGGGGTAGACTTCCATTGGATAAGTTTGTAGGCCCAAGATAGGTAGATAGGCCAGCCCCAGGGAGGTTGGTGAAAGGCCCAAGAAAGGGAAATAGGAGAATACGGGTAAGTGGGCCAGGTAGGGGGGTTACATAACCCAAGTAAAAGTAGGCCTCAGTAGGTAGGGATAGGCACCATTTGTTAGGGGCCCCAGTTATTAGGTTTAGGTAGGTGGTGGGCCCCAGTTAGATAAGCTGTAGGTAGGTGGTGAGCCACAGATAGGTAGTCTGTAGGTAAGCCCCCTTACTCATAGAAAAGAAAAAAAAAATAAGCTCACCTATCTCCCGTTTCCCCAATGCAATGGGAGCCAAGCCGGCTTCAAATGAATCCCGGCATAAGTGGAGCAATTATGTGGTGTCATTGTGCTGCCTACGTCAGTACTAGAAGATGACAGAGCAGAGCGTCGCTAAGACCGCACAGTCCCGGGGATCGAGGGCATTATCCCTCACACACCCAGACCCTGTCTTTGAATGCTCAGTTAAGAGCCCTGGGCTGGCTAGCGGGCTGGCTGAATTGTGGTACAGACCCATCCATAAGCCCAGTGAGCAGACTCAACGGCCCAAACCAAAGTCAGTAAAACCCTAGAAAAGGGTCCAACCCCCGGGCCTCGCCAAGGGGGTCGGGTTCTGCATGTTGCCAGAACACCCGGGGTCCTGTTTTCCTTACATTCAGAAGCAGGACCTGGATGTTCTGAGGCAGGATCCGGTCACCAAGCCCCCATATGTGCAGCACCAGAGCTCTGGGCCCACTGGGGGTTTTACCACCCCGGGGGCCCGTCGAGCCTGCTCACTGGCAGGAAATTGGGGCTGTATGATGTGAACAAACCCAGCCATAAGTCCTGTGAGCATTACCAACCCAGCTATAAGCCGTGTAAGCATTACAGACCCAGCCATAAGCTCTGTGAGTGTACACACTGTAAAACCACAGGGCTTATGGCTGAGTTCCAATTTAGCCGCCCGGGCCCGAAAGGGGGGCACATGGTAAATTAAAAAAGCAGGGTGGGCCCAGGAAGGAAAAAGAAGGGCCCACTGCTGCTGTTCATAAGCTTTCGCTCCCCTATTTATTTACAAAATAAATGCGCTTACACTTTTTTGGATAAATGAAGGACCACAGGAGGGAGCTAAGGATAGGATTTTAGGCGGAACCCACCTAACAACACTGCCTGCTTCCGCTCTTTTCCTGCCTGGACTGTTCACTGCACACACAGAGGAGCTGCAACACTGCATAGGAGGGAGGAAACACGTGCTGTATTCCAAGTCCTCACCGAACTGGCCAGCTGCCTGCCTGGAACATCACAGTGTGAGTAGACGAGGCCTGGTGGGGGAAAGAGAGCACTGCACACTCGCACAGTGAAGGCAAGCAGCAAGATAAACTGACATCTATCTGCTTGTCTTCTATTTGAAAAAGTAAATATCACGCAGCGGAGCTCACGGCCCACTGGGGGATTACTGTCTGGTCCCAGTCGGGCCTAAAGGTCGATACTGCATTGGCATGGTTATCGCAAATATGCAGAAGTTAAAAGTAAAAGGGGGAAAAAAATTAACAAATAACGTCGTAAGACTTTTCTATAGTGAGACAAAAACCCTAAAAAGTTTGAGTCGAACTTCGAACTTTTGGCGTACGATTCAACTCGAACCAAACCCATTAAAATCATTGGGGGAAAATGCTCAGGTTAATTTTTTTACTTATACAGGTGAAAAAGACAACAAAAGATGAGAACACTTGCAAGCAGGGTGAAGCTAAAGGAGGTGCGCGTAGCAGCTGAACGGAGCCCTTGCTCCTGGGGGGGCCCAAAAGCCCCCTTTACAATAAGAAAACCGGTATTGGAAAGGCACATGGTAACTGGGAGAAGCCCCATTTTCTTTTTGCACCATCCCAAGAAAATGTATAATTTGGGGGACACAAAAAACAACCCAAAGGGAACATGGGGGTCAGCACAGGGGCGAAGTTAAGGGGGGCACAGTACATTTTCCATGTGCCTTTTCCAATCCCGGTGTTTTCTTTCTAGGGAGTTGGGTAATTTTTGGGGTTTATGCATTTAAACTAAACCCTTTCAAAACGCAATAAAAAAAAAAATTTGAAGTTTTGGGCACTCAAAAAAATTTTTCCCCAAAAGAAACTTTTTTTAAAATTTTGGGATTTTTTTTCTTTTAAGAGATTAGGTAACCTTTTGTGTTTATGCAGAAAATTGAACCCCAAATACTGCAAAAAATGCACTTTTGGGCACGGGTAGGATTAAAAGAGTAAAATTGTATATGTGCAAATGCCCCCAAAAACAGTTTTCTGGGGTGTGGTAAAAAAATGTAGCCACCCAATACAAAACTCCCAAAAACTATTGGTGTTATAAATTAAATCTAGTTTGGGTTTTACATCCCCCTTCAAAACTACATAAAATCTAAATAAAAGCTTTTTCCTGTCTAAAATTTTTAAAGAAAAATCTTTTTGCCTCCCATGCTTGCAAGCAGACAGAGACCCAGTTTGTACAGAGGGGCGAAAATAGAACCCAGAGCCCCAAAGCAAATTTTTTGGATGCCCCCCCCCCTGGGCCCCACCCCCCTGCCCACGACCATGTCCCGGCATGCTTTTTGGAAAATTTATAGAAATTTAAAAGGGGTAAATACCTCCCCTACATCTCCTATTATTTGGCTCCAAAAATTTCCAATATCCCCAAACCAACTTTTCCCAAAAAACTACTAATATGGACCGGTTTTAAAACGCCAGAACTTTGGCCCACAAATTACTGTAGGGGATGAATAATACCCCTACACTATTATGATCAGTACACAAAGCCCAAATTTATTTCCCCGCCATATAGGGGACATTTAGGGGTTTATATACTAGTGTAAAAAAGGCTTGCAGACTGTATTTCCCCTCCTTACTGTTTTATTTTAGTGGTAGACCCATTGTACACAGGCTTGAAAGATGTATATAACCCCCAAACCCAGTGACCTTATAGGGGTTTAAAAAACCGTGTACACAGGCTCTGCTGAAATAAAAAGTAAATTACAGTGTAGTTAATCTTGTGACTCACAGGTGACGTTTCTCTAAACAAGTCGTTGCCCTTTCCCCTTTGTTTTACACCCCGGTCCAGTCTGCCATCATGATGACATCTCCCCGGCCCACTTGTCCCTGCAGATTTAGACAAAATATCTTAGAACCCTAAACTGGGGGAAGGGCCAAATTTTCTCAAAAATTCGGTTTTCGGTCACTTCGCCAAATTTTCCCGCCCAAAATTTTCCGTTTCGGTCCAAAATTTACTTCGGCACGAATAACTTTAAAAAAACAGCTTTTTCCAGGCTGCCCAGAGACTGCGGGGTGCTGTAAAAAACGTTGTGCCAGGTTTAAAAATATGCAGGGGGCTTTTTTGGTTTCATAAATGTTGTTTTTTAGTATGACACGCACATGACTGCCCCCGCTCTTAAAATTTCGTTTTCCTAAAAAAATTCCCTGGGCCCTTAAAGGAGGGAAAAAACTAAACCAAAAAACTCAAGCGGGAAGGGTAGCCTGAAAAAAGTCATGCTAGCAAAAGCGGGAAAAAAAACAAGTAAAGAGTCGGGTTTGGGAAAATTTTTTAGTGAAAAGAGTGGGGAAAGGTGACGGCGGCAGCCACAGCAGCTTTGGGTCAGGCAGTGGCCCCAATGAATTCTGGGGGGCGGAAAAAACAGTATTAGGCCACGAGGGGGCCAATGCCCACAGTTGGGAGGTCCCCCGGCGGCAGCATTTATTGAGGTCGCAGGGCAAAATTTGGAAATTATGGAGGCGGAAAAAACGGGAAGGGGCCACGGGGGGGAAAAAAACCTCCCCAACAGTGTGGAGGTCAGGCGGCGGGCATTTATGGGGGTCGGGGCATTTGGCAAAATTTACATTATGGAGGGGGCCCAAAAACAGTATTAGGCCACGGGAGTGGCAAAATGTTACAGTGGGGAAAGGGCCACGGGGGGCAGCAGTTTTGGGGTTTCAGACAGTGGCACAATGAATTGGGGGGAAAGGGGGAAAAAAAAACAGTATTGGGGCCACAGAGGGGCACAATGTTTAACAGTGTGGAGGTCACGGGGGGGGCAGCAGTTTGGGGTCAGACAGTGGAACAAGGGACTTTATGGGGCGGCAAAACGTATTAGGCCACAGGGGGTGGCCCCCAATGATACAGGTGGGGCCCAGGGGCGGCACCCGTTTTGGGGGTTCAGACAGTGGCACAATGACATTAGGGAAAGGCGGAAAAACAGTATTGGGGGCACGGGGGGAACAATCAACATTTGGGGAGGTCAGGGCCCGGCCCGGCAGTATGGGGGTCAGACAGTGGCACAATGGGCATTCTGGAGGTGGCAAACAGGTTTAGGCCACAGGTGGCCACAATGTTAAAAATTGTGGGGGTCAGGCGGGCAGCAGTATGAGGTCAGACAGGGGGCAAATGGCATTTGGGGTGGCAAAACAGTTTAGGCCACGGGAGTGGCAAAAATTGATACAGTTGGGAGGTCACGGCGGGCACAGTTTTTGAGGTCAGACAGGGGGCAAAAATCCCCCCAAATTCTGGAGGTGGCAAAACAGGAGTAGGCCACAGTGTGGAGGGCACGGCGCGCCAGGCAGCACCCATGAGGTCAGCCCGGGGCACAAGGGACACATTTTGTGGAGGGCAGGGACGGAGTCCCCAGCAGCAGCATGTAGGTCAGAGGAAGGGGCCCAAAAGGGGGGGGGGGGGGGAAAAATTCTCCCGGGGGTTGGGAAAAATAGTATTAGGCCACGGGAGCGGCACAATGACGGGAGAGCGGGGGGTCACGGCGGGCAGAAGAATGAGGTCAGGCAGGGGCACAATGAAGAAAAGTGGGGTGATGACAGGGGGCAACGGAATGAGGGCCCAGAAAATTGGCACAAGGGACATTCTGGGGGGTTGGCAAAATGTTTTTAGGCCACAGGGGCCGGCAAAATGAGGAGAGGGGGAGGTCAGGGGCCGGAAAGCAGCATGAGGTAGGAAAGTGGCACAATGACAGAGAGTGGAGGTGATGAAGGAGCAACAGATAAAGGTCGAGAGTGGCCAATGACTTTTCTGGAGGGGCAAAACAGTACCGGGGCCGAAAGAGTGGAAAATTTGACACAGTGGGGGATGTCACGGCAACGGGCAACAGCAGCAGCAGCAGGGAAGCAATAGAGGGGCACAATGACAGAGTTTTTGGGTGGGGGGGCAATCCCGTCCCTGGAAAAGACGGTGGTAGGCAGATGGAGAAACTATCGCAGATGTGGGGCATCAGGGGGGGGGCCCGGCATCAGAATAGGGGCTGGGGGCAGGTAGTTTGAACCCAGACGGGAGCCTAAGGCTTTGGGTGGGGGGAAACCCTGGCCGATCCAGGGCCTGATTCATTTTGAAAAAGGGGTCAGTCGTTAAACCCCTTTTTTTCCCGGGGAAACAAGCGGGTTTCCTTGGGGTAACGATGGCCCCCGCCGCACTAAAACACCCGCTCTGATGCCCCCATTTTACGGGCCCGGGGCAGGACAGTTTTTCCCCACTGAAAACTCGGCAAGTTGCGGCCACACACCCAGTTTGGCTGCCCAGTAGCCCAGCGGATTTCTAACTGGGGGGGCCCGTGTGCTGCCCAAAGTACCCCCAAAACCCTGTTGGTTCGGGGAAATTTGTCCATGTCCTGCTGCTCCCTTGCTGCCGGGTGGCTCTTGCCCTCCTCACTAGGGGGGGTAAAGGAAAGCTGCTCATTAGTGACTCCAGACTTGGGTTTTAACGGTTTAAAGGGCGGGGTACTGCCCTCCCCCCCCACCTTTCCCCCAGCAGCCCCCGGGCAGAAAGAAAGTGACGCTGGGGAAACCCCCCCGGTAAGACCTGTCAGAGGGGGGGAAAGATCCCAAACATGGGCAGCGGCCAACTGTTTCCCCGGGGATTTCCCTATAGTATTTGATTTTGGTCTTCCCTCTCAAAGCGGGGAAAAAGGGGCTCCCATTTTGGCCCGGGGTGGGGGCGAGGGTCCAATAGGGTGGGGGAAGGCCAGAAGTATCCTCACCCGGGATTGGACTATTCGGTGTCACTGGGCCAGGCAAAAAAGCTTTTGCTGCGGGACATCTCCCCCAAGTTACTCCGAGGGGTCCCTGCCCCCTTTTCCCAAATGATACTGCCACGGTGCTTGGGAGTTTGCCTGTCTTCCTCATCCCCAATCCCCCTTTCCTTCCAGCTGCCCCTGTTTCCTCCTCTCTTTCACCGGGGTAGAAAATTTCCACTCATTTCACCAGACAATGTTCTGCTCCAATGCCCTTTCCTCCCTTCCTCCCCCAAATTTCATTTCCCCCCCGGGGACTTCTTTGGCACAGATGTAGTCCCCACTTTCCCCCCGGGTCCCCGGGCCCAGGACGGGATTTTTTTCAGCATCTTTTCCCAGGACATAAAGCAGTGGAATGCGTTTTCTTTCCCTTTATTTCCTGGGACTGAAAATAACGTGGCCCTCGAATGGCCTAACCCAAACGGCCGGGGTTTTAAAGCAGGTGCCATTGGTGAAATCAAAGTTACACGGGGGGTTGTTTACTTCTGTCTGCCGGGATCATAAAAAAATCGTTAAGGGGCCTTTTTCTCTTTTTCATACAGTCGGGTTCCAAACATGGTGAAGGCGGGAAATTTCCAGGGGGTGGGAAACTTTGGCATATCAGACCCGGGTTTGGGGGGGAGGCCGTTCTGCCGCTGCAACTCGAGGAGGGGTTTTTTCCGGGGCTTTGTAAGAATGGAAAAATTTGCTTGCCCCATTTTTCCGGCCTTTTTTCGGGGAAAATGTTTTGAAGATGGGTGGAAAAAATTCGGAACCTTTTTTAAAAACAAGATTGAACACTTTGCGCCATGCCGGGCCCCAGGGAAACCTTCCCCCTCGGTGAAGCGCGGACACCATGTTCCTCCCATTGCCCCTTTCCCCATGGTTCCAAATTTGCGGGTTTGGGGGGAAAAAAACCCAAACCAAAATCGATTTTTGCTGCAGGGCGCGGGCAGTTCCTCCCTGTGTGACTTCGTTCGCCGAGGCAAGCTAGGTGTAGAACTGCGGGGACACCGCTGGGGGCCCTACACATGGGGTTTGTTTGGGAAAGAAATTGTGGAGGCTAGATGGTGGTGGTGGTGGAGGAGGAGGGGGGGGGACATTGGCCCCAGGGCAGCATTTTGGGAAAAACGTGGAGGGGGAAAGCGGCGTCTCCTGCCAAGTTGTTGGTGTGCCTGGGGGAAAGCCCTTTACCCAGGGGGCCCCGAAAAAAGGGGGGCATGGGTTTTTAACGGGGGGGGGGGGGGGGGGCCCCTGACCTTTATTTAAGCTCCGACGTCCGCGTGCCTTTTCCCTTGGGGAAAAAACCCGATAAGTCAAAGGCTAAACCCAAATTCTTTTTCTACTATTTTTTAAGTGTGGAAATTTCCCTTTTTTGGGAAAAAGAAATTAGGGGCTTGGAATCTCCATCTCGGCTCGGCCCAAACCTTTTGGTTTTTCTGAATGGTGCGAGTCCCCCATTTGGAAAGGGAAAAGGGGCTGCGTACCAACAACTTGGACAGGAGCACGGTCAGCTGCTGCACCCTTTGGTGGGTTGGGGCGCTAATGTTGTCTTCTTTACAATGCCTCTCTGAAGACGACTGCCCCGCTCGAAAGAGTAGCGAGGAGCCCGGGAGAAACCCGGGCCGGGAGAGGATGTCAAAAAGAAACAAATGCCCCCTTTGCAGAGGGGGGGTGGGCCTTGATGGCTGAAAAAGGGGATGGTGGCCCCTGGCCGCTGCTGTGCCCGCAGCGGGAGGGGTGGAACCCCCAATTGAGCCCGGGTTTTTCCCCCGGCCCCCGGATGGTGACGCTGCATGTGTTGGGCGCAGGGCCGTTGTGCCAAGTTAGGTCCCTGGCCACCTTCACTTTCTGCCCCCAGATTCTACCCTATACCCATATTCGGCCCCTCCGGGTTACCCAGCAAAGAACTGCCCCACCCCCGAGTTGCTTTATTTTACCCCCAAAAGCTTTCCCCACTGAGTGACTACGCCGCCGTGGCCCCGTGAGCCCTGTGCCGCTATGGGCTTGGACCTGCGAAGCGGGGTTTTTAAACCCGTGGCCCCCTTGGGGTCCCCACCTCACACTGCTGCTACCCTGCTGAATCACGGCCACACAAAACCCCCTTGGGTGGGTGCGCCGCTGCCTGACGCGCAAAAACTGACGCCCTCTTCTTGCGATGATGAAGCCTTGCTTCACCCCGGGTCCCAAGTGCGGTCGGCTAATCATCATCTTTTGGTTTTTATCGTCATTTCTGTCCCCTTTAACCCCGGGCTTGGTAAGCCGAGGCTGACCTCTCACCACCCTGGACCTCCCATGCCAACTCCCACATCTTACTTTTCCGCCCCTTTCTGCAAGAAGCTGGGGTATTGGGCCCCCTTTCTTCGCTGCCCGTAGCTGGATGCCCCCTCAAATTGTTCATCCTCGGCCCTTTTTTAGTGGCGGGTGAGCCCCGACCAAAATAGGGAGATCCCCGGGTGAGGGGAATTGATGGGGCAGAGGCGGGCTGGGGGACAGGTTGGGGGCCCCTGACCCCCTCCCGGGCCATGCCAACTAAGTGTTGTGTCTGAGGTTCCCCCCGACTCTTGGCGGGGGTTTGTTTAGTTTTCAATTTGGGAGGAAAAGGATGACCTAGTCAAACCCTTTAAGGGAAAAACCCCTTTGGGGGGCTGAACAACAACCCGGCCGCTAGATGGGCGCGGCAGTTGTGGCCCCCACCGAGTGGGCCCCTGCCCGCGACTCCCCTTGCTGTTTGCGACCTGGGCCCGGGGTTTTAGGAAATGTTTGTGCCACTGCATCGCAGTTGCAGGCCCCCGGGAAACCCCTCTGTCTGACATACTGTTTGTTCTTTAAAAAATTTTAAAAGACAATGTTTGATGAAGATATCTGTATATGATAAATACAAAACCCTGTTTTTTACCCCAAATGAAAACCCGTAACAAGCTTGGGTAACCCTTTTGGGTTTTAAATTGCGCTTTACAAATGGCCAAAGGAAAAAAATTTTCTTGTATGTGTCGTTTACAAGCCTGTGTGTTTTACTAAATTTAAAGCACAAACAGGCTTAAAATTTAACCCTTTGCTTGTGAATTTGCTAAAGAAAAAAGTAATTATTTCGGTGTTGAAAAAAAAGGGGGTTTTTTTTTGTCAGCACAGCAAACAAAAAAAACGCTTAATTAACCCTGGATGTAAATTGCGCCAAAAAAATTTAGCGCAAAAAACTGTAGCGTGTTACAATTGCGTGTTTTCTACGCCACACAAAAAGAGATACAGTTGTAATTTGCCCCTTTTTTGTGAATTAGGGGTACCAAAAAAAAAAATATATTTGGCGTTTTAAAAGACGGTTTATTTTTGTCAAAACCCCACCAGCCCAAAAAAACGGCTTTTAAATTTAAACCCGGATGTAAATTGCGCCAAAAGAATTTAACCGCCAAAAAGTAGGTGGGGTTCAATTGCGTGTTTTTACGCCAACAACAAGAGATAAAAGTTTGTAATTTTGCCTTTGCTTGTGAATTAGGTACCAAAAAAAAAAAATATAAAATTTGGGGTTGGGAAAAAAACGGTTTTTTTTTTTGTTAGCACACCCGCAAAAAAAAACGCTTAATTAACCCCTGGATGTAAATTGCCCCCAAAAAAATTGGCCCCCACAACTAGTAGCGTGTTACAATTGCGTGTTTTCTCCCCCCCACAAACAAGAGATAAAGTTGTTTTGTTTGCTTTGGAAAATTTTTTTTTCTTTTTCCAAAAAAAAATTTTAAAATTTGGCGTTGAAAAAACGGTTTATTTTTGTCAAAAACCGCAAAACCCAAAGTTAAATTAAACCCCGGTGGGAAATTGGGGCCCAAAAAATTGAGCCGCACAAAATAGTAGCGTGTTTTCCCAAATTTCGGTTTTTACGCCCTCAACAAGGGGATACAGTTGTAATTTTCTTTGCTTGTGAATTAGGCTACCAAAAAAAAAAATATATATTTTGGGGTTGAAAAAGGGCGGGTTTTTTTTTTCAGCACACCAGCAAAACAACGCTTAATTAACCCCGGATGTAAATTGCGCCAAGAATTGAGCCCCAAAAAACTAGTAGCGTGTTACAATTTTCGTGTTTTTTTACGCCACACAACAAGGATACAAAAATTTTTAAAATTTTCCTTTTCTTGTGAATTAGGCTACCCAAAAAAAAAAAATATATATTTGGGTTGAAAAAAAACGGTTTTTTTTTTGTCAGCACACCCGCAAACAACGCTTAAAACCCCTGGATGTAAATTGGCCCAAAAAATTGAGCCGCACAAAAATTGTAGCGTGTTTTCAATTGCGTGTTTTTACGCCCCACAACAAGAGATTCAGTTGTAATTTTTCCTTTGGGTTGTGAATTAGGCTACCAAAAAAAAATATTTTATTTGGCGTTGAAAAAGGAAAAGGTTTTTTTTTGTAAACAAAAACCAGCAAAACAAAAGCTTTAATTTAAACCCCCGGATGTAAATTGCGCCCAAAGGGAAATTTAAACCGCCCCAAAATTTGAGCTGTTCCCAAATTTCGTGTTTTCTAAGCCAACCAAAAAGGATTTCGTTGTAATTTGCCTTTGCTTGTGAAAATTTTGGCTACCAAAAAAAAAAATTATATTTGGCGTTGAAAAAAAACGGTTTTTTTTTTGTCGCACCCCAGCAAAACAACGCTTAATTAACCCTGGGGTGTAAATTGCGCCAAAGAATTGAGCCGGCACAAACTAGGGACTTTGTAGCGTGTTAAAATTGCGTGTTTTTTTCCCCACACAACAAGGATACAGTTGTAATTAGCCTTTGCTTGGGGGAATTAGGCTACCAAAAAAAAAATATATATATTTGGCGTTTTAAAAAGACGGTTTTTTTTTTTGTCAGCACACCAGCAAAACAAACGTTAATTAACCCCTGGATGTAAATTGCGGGCCCAAAAATTGAGCCGCACAAAACTAAATAGCGTGTTACCAATTTCGTGTTTTTTTACGCCACAACAAACAAGAGATACGTTTTAATTTTTCTTTTGCTTGTGAATTAGGCTACCAAAAAAAAATATAAAAAAAAAAATTTGGGGGGTTTAAAAAGACGGTTTATTTTTGTCGCACCCAGCAAAAACAACGCTTTTAAATTTAAACCCCCGGATGGGAAATTGCGGCCAAAAAAAATTTTAGCCGCACAAACTAGTAGCGTGTTACAATTGCGTGTTTTTTACGCCAAAAAACAAAGATACAGTTGGAAATTTTCCTTTGCTTGTGAAATTTGGTACCAAAAAAAAAAAAATTTTATATTTGGCGTTTAAAAAAAAAAGACGGGTTTTTTTTGTAGCACACCCGCAAAAAAACGGGTTATTTAAAAACCCCGGAAAGTAAAAAAACGCCAAAAAATTTGGCCCCCACAAACTAGTAGCGTGTTTCCCAAATTTCGTGTTTTCTACGCCACAAAAACAAGAGATACAGGGTTTTTAATTTGCCTTTGCTTGTGAATTAGGGTACCAAAAAAATTTTATTATATTTTGGGGTTGAAAAAACGGTTTATTTTTTAAGCACAAAGCAAAACAAGCTTAATTAAAACCCCCGGATGTAAATTGCGCCAAAGAATTGAGCCGCCAAACTTTGTAGCGTGTTTCAATTTTCGTGTTTTCTACGCCACACAACAAGAGGTTTCAGGTTGTAATTTTCCTTTGCTTGTGAATTAGGCTACCAAAAAAAAAAAATTTTAAAAATTTGGCGGGTTTAAAAAAAACGGTTTATTTTGTCGCACACCCGCAAAACAAAGCTTTAAATTTTAAACCCCCGGAGTAAATTGCGCATTAAGGGAAATTTAAACAGGGAAAAATTTAAGTGGTTTTTGGATTGTAAAAACGTGTTTCCCTTTTAAAAAAATACAACAGGAATGGGGGTTAGATCCCACTTGGGGGTATTGAATGTATTTTGGGAGCTCAGTGGAAAGCACCCTGGGTTTTAAAATCCCAAAAACCCCAAAAAATTTAGAAAAAGGACTTGTTCAGGGAACAGGGCTCTGAGGGCAAACGAGGACCCCCCCCAGAAAATCGGGTGTATAAAAATCGTTTTCAGGAAAAACGCTATCCCGAAAAAGCCAACCTTTCCCCTTCCCGTACAGTGAGAGGGGGGGTGAGCTCCCGCGGCGGGGTCGGTCTTTATAGTGCGGGGGACGTCACCCGAATCCCGGGGGGCCTTTTGATTTGGCTTTTTATTTCTGCACAGTCAAGCAGGCTTGCCCTTCCTTTTCCCCCCAGAGTGCTTTTGCCCCATTGTAGCGCCATGTGCTCGAAACCAAATTTTTTCAATCCCAAAAACCACCCTTTGTTTTACCCCAAGTACCCAAAAATTTTGGCTTCGGTCCGGGGAACCGAAGGGTTTTTCCCGAAATTCTAAACGAATTCCCCCTTCGTTAGAATCAATTTGCCCATCTTAATCCGGGCTTTTCCAGGGACCGCCCCCTTTGGCTTTTTTAAAGGGTTTCCCTTAAAGGGAGGCAAGGGGTTTGATAGGCTTAAAGGGGCCCCCCAAAAGGGAAGGTTTTGGTAGAATAGAGTGCCCAAAATAGGCAGGGGGTTTAGGTAACTATAGGGGGAGTTCAGGTAGACAGGGTTAGGGGGTTAGGGGCCTATAGGTAGGCAAAACTTTAGGGGGCTATAAGGCAGACAGGGGTTTTCCGGTAGTATAGGGATATTCAGGAGGAAAAGGGGGGGTTAGAGTATATATGCGCTTTAGGTTGTTTTGCAGGGAGGCTGGGGGCCTATGCAGTCAGGTAGGGGGTATAAAAAGGAGGTAGGGGGCTATAAAGGGAGGTAGGGGGTTAAGGCAAGCAAGGGGGTTTTTAAAAGGAAGCTTGGGGGGTTAAAGGCAAACTGGGGGGATACAGGGGAGGCTTAGGGGGGTATACAGGGAGGGTTTTGGGGGGTATACGGCCGGCTTCGGGGGTATACGGCCGGCTGAGGGGGTATACGGCAGGCGTCGGGGGCATACAGGCGGCTTAGGGGGTATACAGGCGGCTTAGGGGGCGGTAAAATAAGAAATCCCTTACTCACCTCGGTCCACGCTCCCCGATGCGCCGCCCCTGCAGCCTCTCTGCAGCCTTTGTGCTCAGCGCGGGCGGCGCGGTGATGTGATGTCACCGCGCGCGCCCACGTGATCACAGATAGCCGGCAGGGGAAGTAGCAGAGCGGAGCGATCGGCACTCCGTTCTGCTATCTCCATGGAAGCGCTGCCTCTGAACGCTCAGGCCGGAGGACCTGGGCGTTCAGAGGCAGTATGCGCCGGGCCCAGCAGCTCCCCGCCGCAGTGAACTGTTAAGTTCACTGCCGGCGGGCCCAGGAGCGGCATTACCGGGGTAGCGGACGCAGTAGCAGCTGCCCCGGGGCGCGGGCCCCCCTAACCGCACGGACCCTGGAGCAACTGCTACCCCTGCTACCCCGGTAGTTAAGCCCCTGTGTACAGCACAGACAGTGACCTGGAAATGGCATTCATGGTCATGTGATTTTAGCAGCGTCAAACGTTTTTGCCACTTCTCTGTGCTCTGCACTAATTGGATGGCCGCCAAAAGTGCAGGAAGCAGCTAAAAATGAAGCTAAAACTGGAGTGTCGAACGCACATGTCGAACGAGAACTTTACTCTAATGAACTGTAAAAAGTTCAGTTCGCATTCTAAAAAATCAAGAAGTTCGACTCGAACTTTACTTTTCTCCAACAGCTCGATCAACACTATTTACTAGTTGTGACTTTCTGTATTTAAATATGTTTCTATGTGTGTGTGTGTGTGTTTTATATCTATTTATATATATATATATATATATTATATATATATTTATATATATATATATATATATATATATATATATATATACACATACACACAGTTAGGTCCATAAATATTTGGACAAAGACAACATTTTTCTAATTTTGGTTCTGTACATTACCACAATGAATTTTGAACTAAACAATTCAGACACAGTTGAAGTTCAGACTTTCAGCTTTAATTTAGTGGTTTGAACCAAATGATTGCATAAAATTGTGAGGAACTAAACCATTTTTTAAACACTCCTTAATTTCAGGGGTCAAAAGTAATCAGAAAAATTAAAATAAATTTTAAATAAAATGTTTTAAATTCTAAATTTCTTGGGTTTAAAAGCCTTTGTTGGGAATGACTGACTGAAGTCTTGAACTCATGGACATCACCAGTCGCTGTGTTTATTCCTTTTTAATGCTCTGCTAGGCCTTTGCTGCAGCAGTTTTCAGTTGTGTTTGTTTGTGGGCCTTTTCTATTAAAAGTTTAGCCTTTAAAAAAGGAAATGCATGCTCAGTTGGGTTGAGATCAGGTGACTGACTTGGCTATTCAAAATGATTCCACTTCTTTGCTTTAATAAACTCCTGGGTTGGTCTGGCTTTGTTTTGGGTAATTGTTCATCTGTATTATGAAACACTAACCATTCAGTTTGGCTGCATTTGGCTGGATTTGAGCAACCCCGTATGTCTATGAATGCCTCGAATTTTATCCGGTTGCTTCTGTCTGTGTCACATCATCAAAAAACACTGTGACCCCGTGGGCCCCTGGCCAAAATGGGTGCCCAAGTCATCATATTGCTTGCCTTGTTTTAAAGATCATTGGTATGCTTTGAATTGAGCTGTACCATGCCTTTGCCATAAAATTGTTTTCAATCATTTTTTAAATTGATCTTGATTTCATCTGTCCAAAGAATGTTCTTCCAGAACTGTGCCAGTTTTTTTAGATGTTTTTTTTTTTAGAAAAGTCGAATATAGCCCTTTTATTCTTTAGACTTATGAGTGGCTTTCACTGTGCAGTGAACCCTCTGCATTTACTTTCATGCAGTCTTCTCTTTATGGTAGGTCTGGATATTGATACGCCTACATCTTGGAGAGTTTGTTTTTCTTGGGTTTGGTTGTTATGAAAGGGTTTTTCTCTTCACCATGGAATTGCGATCTTCCATTTTGTTTTTGTGGGCTCCAGGGCTTTTTTCATTGTGAGTTCACCCAGTGCTGCTTTCTTTTTTAAAAGGGTGTACCAAAAATTGTAGCTTTTGCTACTCCCAACTTTATACCAATTTCTTGGATGGGTTTTTCTGTTTTCGCAGCCTAAGGATGGCTTGTTTCACCAGCAGGGAGAGCTCTTTTAACTGCATTTTTTCTTCACAGCAATGTCTACCAAATACAAGCACAACAACTCATATCAAGTCCAGGTCTTTTATCTGCTTTTTTGGGAAAGACTAACAAAGGAATTTCCCACCTGCCCATGAAACGCCCTTTTTGTCAATTGTCCAATATCTTTTGGTCCCTTTAAAAACAGGGTAGCACATGTTAAGGAGCTGAAAATCCTAAACCCTTCATCCAATGTAAATGTGAATACCCTCAAATGACGAAACAAAATGGAGGAAGCACAGCACCACTTCAGAAAAAATTTACATTTATTCACCCATGTCCATACAAGTGGCCTATGTATAGAAATCTGAGCAAACCTTACCAGTTTTAGGTCCATTAGGATTACCTAAATTATTTATATTTGCCAAATGTCAGAATAATGAGTGAAAGAGAATTTTTTAAGGCATTTTTATTACTTTCTGAAAACTCAAAGGTTTCACAATTTGAATGGTGTTTTTAGGTAATTTTAGTTGCGTCAGACCACAGAACATGTCTCCAAAAATGTAGGTCTGTGTTCCTTTGTCCATTTGCAAACATTAATCTGACTTTTATATGTTTCTTTTGGAGCAATGACACAACCGTAACCAGCTTCCGTCAGCATCTTCACAAGGTCTTTTGCTTTTGTTCTTGGGTTGATATGCACATGTGGGACCGTAAACTGTTCATCTATGAGACACAGAGAACCCGTTCTCCTTCCTGAGCGGTATAAAGACTAGACATTCCATCTTGTTTTACTTGCGTATTAATTGTTTTACAGCAATGAACATGGCAACATCAGTTATATGGAAATTTATCCAGTGATTTTGCAACTCCACAATTTCTTCTGAATATATGACTGGTTTCTTTAGACTTTCCCATGATGCTACACACAGAGGCAGTGTGTTTCTGGTGTACAATAAAATACATCCACATCTGTGTCTCTAATTTACTCAGATGTTGCCAATAAACCTATCAGAAGCTTCCAAAGACATGACATCATCATATGGGCTGTCCCACATTTTTTAAAGGCATAGTAATCCTAGTATATGTAAACTTTTGACTTTGCAGAAAGTAATAAAAATGCCATAAAAAGTTCTCCCCCTCTCTCATTATTCTGATTGGCAAATATAAGAATAAATTTAAGGTAATCCTAATTGAGAACTTAAAAGGGTAGGTTTATTAATCGATTTCAATGGTAAGATAATGAGAAAAACACTCATATATTAATAGAGACTTTAATTTCTTGCCTTTAGGGTATACTGTTGTCAAAATGGAGTATACTTAGTCTGTAACAATGTTTAGGTAGGTGGTAGTATGTGTCAGGATCTAGGCGTTCAAGCTGGAATAAATAACAAGCATCATGTTGTCTCTTAATAAAAGCACTTTATTACATAATTTCCTTAAAACCAGTTGTGGTCAAGTATTCTATTTCCATATACAAATGTGTGCCAATAACGTACGTTTCACCTGAGAGCCATAGTTCAGTCTCTTATAGCATATCCCTTAGGAATACTCAGTTCTCCTTCATTCATTGAGCCATCCCGGACTCCACATCTCACTGAAGCCTCCGCCTTTTCCACTCGCGACGTTTCGGGGGATGGACACGCCCCCTTTGTCAAGCTTGATAAAGGGGGCGTGTTTATCCCCCGAAATGTCGCGAGCGGAAAAGGTGGAGGCTTCCGTGAGATAGGGAAAGCCCGGGATGGCTTAATGAATGAAGGAGAACTGCCCTTTTTTTTTTTTGATGCATGACAGTAGTTTTTGTCACGGTTTTCCCCAAAAAGCACAGTCAGTTTTCATTTTTTTGCCATTGGTCATACAATTGTTTGTATGGGAAACCGACGACAAAACGTAAAACATGTTAAAACATGTTCCTAAATCCACCAGCACCAGAAAATGAGCTGAAAAGAAAGACCTGAGTAGACTACCTTTTTTTCTATTAAAGTCTATGGGCTTGGTAAACGGTTGGATTTTCAGCTGCTTCAAAATACTAAAGCTGCCTAAAATCTGACAGTTTTTTTGTGCGGTGTGGACTTAACCTAAATGCATGTTTTTTATTTTTGGTGAAAGTGCATCATGAGCAGATAAATGGCACCATTGTGAATAAGCAAAATAAAAAAAATGTGGACCATCACGTGCCATTTGTGCATTCTCTGGAATCATCTATATGAAATGCACTCTCAACTAGTTACGGTATGAATCCGTTCTTGCAAATTACATACACCAATACATGCTGATTGTCTGCCCTGGGGTGATGGGATATTCCAACAAGACAATCTGACATGTCACATGGCTAGAGTGTCCGACTTCTGGTTGGAATAGCATGACCAAGACTTCCAAGTACAACCCTGGCCCTATAATTCCCTAGACTTGAACCCAATTTACTCGATTGTCATTTTGGTTCTAGGGATCCTCCCCCATGCGCCCTCCAGAAGCTGTGGGATGAAGTCAGCATGGCTACAGATACCTTTACAACCTACCAGGACCTTAATGTTTCACTCCTAGCTCATCTAGCTGCTGTCTATGCTGCACACGACAGTCACTCTGGATATCAGCTGGTCATAATAATGTGACACGAATGTGTATGTGGTCTTTATCTGTTGTCAATCTTTATGTTTCTATGTGTGGGAAAAAATCAACACTGTGATGGAAGACAGAAGCTGGATTATCCTATTATAAAAAGTTGTGACTTGAGGTAAAATATAAGAACATTGCATTGGTGTGGACGAAGTTAGGGCATAAAGATTATTATTTGATATGTCTTCTGAAGTGTTTTTGTACCAAATCGAATGGTCGGACTGACATGACAGTTCCCCAGTTTAATCACCTTCACAAGGTCCTTTGAGAAAGCCTGGGTGGCGAAACGCGTCACTACAGGAGGCTGATGGTTGCAGCGGTGACACCCTAGATTCATTAATATGGGTAAATGTTGAGGCAATACTTTGATGATTAAAAATTATGTTTGTTGATAATGTCTAGCCCAACATTTCTCTTTACTCTGGGATGTCTTATTATACTATATGTACTCATGTATGGGACTTCTAATGTATATGGTATGAGTTCCTCTTTGATATGATTAGAGATCTCTTCTGATATTAAGTAGACTATACTACTCGCATACTTGATATACACATAACATAGATTGGAAATAATTTTTTCATAAATCTACTTTCCTTATCAGATTAATTAGATCTATATATACATGGGTATCCATTCATCACTTATGTTGCCATCATGTCTTCCATTTGTAATTAGTTCCTCTTTTGTGATATGTGTGTTTTTACTTGTCTTTTGATATAATAAAAATAGTGTTGTTTAAATTTGATGAGATGTGACTCCTCTTCTCTTGTTTGTATAATATGATAGTAGTCTGTAGTGAATGTAGGATGATCTCTGTTATCACAAAAGGCAGTGTTATTTTTCTGGGAGGAAAAAAAAAGTAGTTTTTTTCAAATTGGTCATCATATAGGCTTCAATGGAATTTAACACATTAAAGCTCAACCTTTTAATTGTTGGATTATTGTTTGTTGAGGGACTGTCAGATAGATCCCAACAGTTCAAGTTAGGTTCTGTTTATCATAGCATTAGAGCTTTTAGACAAATAGTACTTAGTTTAAAGGGCCTGTCTGCTTCATTTTATTACAGTTTTTTAGGACACTGATGGCTTTATAGAAACAAAGTACTCAACTATCACACTTCATATCCCGTGCTGCCACCGTCTTCCCTCTCCGCAGGTCTTCTGTTTTCTTCCTGGCTCCGGTTGAATGGGATATTTCAGTTGTATGACTTTGCCTGACATCACTATTCAGAGCACTTCAAACTCTTTTTATGGAGTATATAAGTTTATATCAAGGTTTCTCTTGATAATAAAGAAAAAAATCCAGCAACCCTCAAAAACAACAATAATCCATAAGGTGTGCAGAATTTCTGTAACTTCACATTTTTGAAAAGGGTGGGAAATTCAACTTCGTCAAAGTTTGTTTTTGACAAATGCCTGTTCAAGCCGCACCAGCCCCCTCTGCTTTAGAAGGGGCGGCAGACTCCCGTTTTTGGCCCCTGTTTTGGGTCCCCAAACGGGATTTTTTTTCCGGGTGCAAAAACCTAACACTGTCTGGGGGTCCGGCGCTTTGTTTGTGTGGTGTTTTGACAGGTTCCCCCCCCAACACCCCCCCGGGTTAATACCCCAACCCCTTTGGGAGGGGCTGGACTCCCAAGATAGTTCATTTGATTGAGGATTAAAATTTGCCCTCATTTTTTTTTTCCCAAACCAGTTTTTAAAGTTGGGGTGTGGCTTGGATTCAGAGGGCCCATCCAATCATCCCCCTAAACCCAGGACTCCCCACATCCCTTATAAACCATTTTGTCTCTGTGCCCAGTGTTTTGGATATTTTCCTTCTTTTGGGGGCCTTGACCCCGGCACTTTCAAAATCCCCCTCCCTTTGGTGTTCCCTGATCTTTTGGCCTGTCCTTTTGACCTCTCTATTTCCTTTTTTTGTTTGGGGTAAAAAATTACTAGGGAGGGAAAACTTTGCCCATTGTTTGGTAAACTGTTTTAGGGCCGGGCCAACAAGTAGGCAGGGACAGCTTTGGGGGACATAGTGTTTAAGCTCACTGTCTCTTCCTGTCACCCTATATGGGTCCCGGAGGCCCTCACAAAGTTTCTTTTGATATGAATGAAAAATTCAGAAACCTTTAAAAACAACAGTAATCCGCATATCTTCAACGCATTGTTTTAGTTTTAAAAAGGTGATTGAAAATGAGATCATTGGCCTCTCCCAAAAGCGAGCCCTTTTCCCTGTTTTTATTAAAAGTGCCCTCCACTCTTTAAAAACTGAAATGGGTTAAAGAAAGGGGATTTTCCACCACAAAAACCATTTTGACATTTTTCATTTCCCAAGACTTAAAAATCCAGGTAAAATGTATTTAGAAAAGGGGGAACACCTCATGGGAAAAAGTGGGCCACCAGGGCGTCAATTTATTCCCCAGGCCCCTCACTCGGGCATCTATGACAAACAGCTGATTTTCCCAATGGAAGCTACAGCTTTGCCAGATATATCCCTGCACTAGAGCTCTCCACCCTGGCTGAAAATGTTCCAGTGGGATCCCTATCATTTTGAAATCCTAACAGCTTTTCCCAGAGTTTTTCTTAATAAGACGAACACTTTTAGGGTCTAGAGGTTTTAACTTTGGACAAAAGCAACCACCAAACCTCAGCCCAAACTAGATTTTTTTAATATCTTACTTATTGGCACATCTATCAAGAAACTGTTTATATCGCCGTTTATCACACAGCACACCTGTTTGGAGAACTTGCGAGATAAGCTTTGGATATTCAATACTATCTGCATTTTTCTAGTAGTAAGGTGTAAGAATGTGAAGGAGTTCATATCTAGTGCATGTATTTAAATAAGATAAGGACATAACACAATAGGAGGGGTGTGCTATGGTAATGGTCAATATGTAATATCCCACCTGAGAAGATAAGTACTTAGAAACTGTAAATCAAATCTAAAACCGGGGTGAAATTTCAGCAAAATTGTTTTTATCATACCGAACCCTTTCTAGCAAATGAGAAACGTTAAAATAACAAAATTATTGTTCTGCTGTGCGCTTTGACTTTTGCTTCTGCATTAAGTCTTTAGTAAAACTAACTCTGGTAAGAGACAACCTCAAAGCAACAACTACTGCTTAAAAATGAATGTAATTTTACTGCACCTATAAAAGTACCAACAATCATGCTCTTACTATAGTGACAAGCTGTTACAAATGGCAGGAACTCTCCTGCCATTTTGTCCTCTCATGCTTACTAGATTATTATAGGACTTGCTTGTTATTCTGTTTTTCTTGGGGTTTGTTTGGAGTGGTTACAGGAACACCCTGATCCTTACATGTCAACGGTCCTGGCCACGCACCTAAGCTCATTAGCTACTTCTTGTCGCCTTAAAGCTCAGTGGAATCTGTAGTCCTTGAGGATAAGATATTTGGTGATTGTTTAGCTTCTGCTGCGCCCTATCCTAGAACCTCTTCTTTTATGAACCCAACAGTACCAACAGTGGATGTATGGGTAGCTGGCAGGAAGTTTTGAAACCGCCATCTTTGTACACCCTAATGCTTTGTCCATACAATGCATTAGGCTGTATAAATGATTGAGCCCCCTAGTGGAGAAGCACAATAGGGGGACTCAAAGTTAAAGTAAAATTAAAAAAAAACGTTTTAAAGTGTAAAAAAAACCATTGAAAGTTCAAATCACTATTTTACAAATAAAAAAAAAATTATACAAAATTTACACATATTTGGTGTTGCTGCATCCAAAAAGTCTGACCTATTAAAATATAACATCATTTATCTGTACGCTTAACACAGTACGAAAAAAACTTTTTGGGTCATTTTATGTCCCCTAAAAATTGGGAAAAAATTTTAAAAAAAAAAATATGGTCTTTTTCTTTTATTTGGGACACTTTGCTGTTTTTGCTGTGATTGCTGGTGTAAATGCCTCTTTGGCTTCTTGTTTGCAGTCCAAGATCATCATTACACATGCACATTGTATACCTTACATTATGGGGCGCGTCGAAGTTCATTGTTTCAACTTTTTTTCTGTGTAAAATGCACCTGATGTATGTCAGTGGTTTTCGTGCATTCCAAATGTGTGTAAAGTTCGACACACCTTGCCCGGGTTAGGGCTTGTGGAACTTAGGCATAAGTAACACCTAAGGGCTTGTTCACCGGCGTTTTGGATTTTTTTTAGGTGTCCTTTTTTTGGAAACTTGAAAAGCGCATCCGGAAAGGGGTATCCGAAAAAACGCAGCATTGGTTCCCTTTTTTGGCCTTTTTCCCCCGCTTTCTCTCTCTCTCTCCACCTCAAGCCCCATTCATTATTTTTCCCCCGGGCCCCATTCATTATATGTCAGCCCCAAGCCCCAAATTGAAATTAAAATTTTTCACCCCCAGTTTCCTCCTTCACCTCACCCCACCCGGGCCCCCTCCGCTCCCCCCGCCGTTTCACCCCCCCGCTCCCGCCGCCCCCGGGTCCCCTGCGAGGGCCCGCCGCTGCCCCTGCGCTCCCTCTGCCCCCTGCGCTCCCTCTGACCCCGTTTCACCTCCGCTCCCCCCGGGCCGCTGATCACCTCCGCTCCCGCCGCCACCGGGTCCCCCCTTCCCCCGCTCCCGCCGCCCCCCACCTGGGGCCTGAACGCGCCACCTGCGCTCCCAAAGGGGCCCCCCGCCACACACCTCTCCAAAAATTCCCTGCCCCAAGCCCCCCAATTTGCCCCTTTTCCCGCATCCATTTAAAGGAGCAAAGCGCAACTGATAGTGCCCGGAGTGTGGAGGGGCTTTTGGGGAAAAGGGGTTTTGCCCAAAACGGACTCCATTTTTTCCTAGGGCTTTCATTTTTCGTAAACCGAAAATAAAAATTTGACTTTGTAAATTTTTTAAAAGGGCGGATGTGAAAAACGAAATGGCGGGGGAGACCCCCAAAAAGCGCATCCCCCTTGATTCCCGTGGGAACAGCCGTGCTTTTCCCCTTTAAAAACCTCAATGTTAATCAAAACCCTAAAACGGTTTCCAAAAAAAACGCCGAGTGAACAAGCCCTAACTGTTTTAAAAGGTTTTAGATAGGCTGCAAATAAAGAAAAAATAATGAAGCTTTGTCATGTGAATAAAAATCCTGTTTGGGGACCTCAGTCCCGAAATTACCTGGCTTTTTCTGGCACTTGCGTATGTAGAAAAAACGGGTGAGAGCAGCAACAAAAAAATTTTCTTTTTAAATGTGTAAAAATTTGGAAAATTTAAAAACCCTGAACAACATCCATGGGTTATTTAATGAAAAATTTAAAATTTTAAGATTTATGAATTTTAAATCCCTTTTTTAATAGGAAAAAATTTTATTTTTTTGGGGACTTTGTAAAATTTTTATATTGATTTTTATTTTGATCCCCCCTTTTTTCCTTTAAAAATTAAAATAATTTATATATTTTAAAAATTTTTAATAAAAAATCATAATGTCATACTCAAAAAATAATAATTAAAATTATTAAATACGGGTGAATTTGAAAAAATTGCACAGTTTTGCCCTTAAAAGCAATTCTGCTTCACTTCGTGTTCAGGCTCAGGCAGACCCATTGAATTAGGTCTGCCTATTGGGAGCTTAAGGGGCCCCTATTTTTCCCGACCCGCATTCATACATGCTTGAAGTTTTCAAATGGGGTGCGACCCCCCCCAGAACACCCACAGGACGCCCCTTCAGTAAGGGGCGCATTTGAAAGGGTGGTCTTTGACTAATGCGCCTAACCATAGGGTAGGTACCTCGACATCGGAGGACCAGTGGGCGCTTATACGGCAGAAATGTGTGAAAACCCCCGATCTTACATGCCCCCCTTTTTTTTTTAATTTCAAAAATTAAATCCATGTAGATTCCAAATAAGTCCAAAATTGCAAGAAAGCTAGATCGACACTGTCAAATTATGTTATACTTGATGGACCTGTACTTTATTAACTATATTACTGGACAGTAAAATCAGCCTGCCACACTTTTCTATGCAGTTTGCTCCAACAAAAATTTTACTGACTGGTAAGTTTTTCAACCTAGAAGTTTAGTCATAATTGTATAAATGGGCCATAATCCTATAATTTAGCCTAGTTTCATACAAGTGTAACATGGGCATATTTTTGGTAAAATGTCCTACTTAATGGTGGGGTTACTGGCCCAAATCTATGCTACTCTGTGGTCTGACAATAATCCTGAAGTCAAACCATTCATGTGAAACTGCCCTAAGCCTTTAGAGTTAGTATAGGAGTTTCTACTGCTGCACACAGTGTGTTAACAAAAAGCAGCATTATTGAGCATTACAAAGGGTAACGGAGCTAACTTTCCATGTACTTTGCTTTTTTCCTTATTACCATATAACACTTCACTACTTCATGCACTTTTCAAAACTATTATTAATTAAGTGCTCATTTTTAATGACATAATGAGAGTCATTAAACGAAATGACTGGACAAGAAGTAAGCAAAAAAGTTGGAGTTTGGACTGTTTTTATTACAAGGTGTGAAGTTGTTTAAAAATAGAAATTGATGTAAAATATTTAAAATGTGTTTTATAGCTAGTTTCCAACTCTATTTTTGGGCGGATTAATTTCAACCTCAGGTATCAATGTTTACTTTATGAAACTCCAAAAAAAATTAAAAATAAAACCAAAAATCCAAGGGGAAAAAATTTTAGAAAGGAACCAACATTACCTAAACCTTAGGTTGTGCATTCCAGTTTTTCAGTACTCGATTAATTATTTACATAGAAAAATTTTTGAAACGATTTTTCCCTCTGTGACAATTAAAAAAAATTATCAAAGTTGCACAAATGATTTAACTCCTTAGGGCCCAGCCTACCTTAGACCAAGTATTTTTTATTTTTTTATTGTTTTCAGCACCGCGTTCCCAGAGCCATTTTCGGTCAATGTAGGTATATGATGATCTCGGCAGTTAGGCCAGGAGCACTGCAGGCTGTGCCTACACGATCATCACGATGTATCTGTATGTTGTGGTGCCTCAATTGATGGTCAGAGAAATCTCTTTAGTTCAAAATTTGATCTTCGGCACTAAACTACTGGATCATTACTTTTTAACCAGTTCCTGATCAGACTGTCTACCTCCCTTCCTGTAGAGGCATATTTTCATTTTCTGTAGTACACATGGGTTTAAACACGCTTCCTTGAGCTTGGTTATTCCTCTAGTTTTTTCACCCTCTTTTCCTTGATATGTTAGGCTTAATTTTTATTTAGTTCTTAAAATTTTACTTTTAGTTTTTTTAATAATATGAGGGAAAATAGTAAAAGTATTTTTCTCATTATTTTAGATTATTTTTTAACAACAAAAGTGCTTAAGTACATTTTGTACCACTTTTCCAGTACGAAATCTTTTACATAGGTGATAAAAAGTTTTAAGGTCATCAGGGCAGGGTTAAAAATTGCTTCTTGGGATATTTTATAATAATTTTTATAAACTTTTATTTTGTGTGTGTGTGTTTTTTTTATTACTTTAGTTTACATATTATGCCCACCATGATGTCAGAATAGGACATTTGGGGCCATTTTTATAACTTTTTTCTGATTTCTCCTGTAACTGGGGCAGAAAAGACTCTTGCGGCACTTGCAGTTACCAAGTCAAAGTGGTCACATGACCCTCCGCTAAGCAGAAAGCCGACAGCAATTGAGAAGGCAAGGGCAGTTATAATATATGGCTGCCTTTTCAGTGGAAAGCCCAGCTATTGCTCACCGCCGGCTCGCCAATCGCTCAGCTCCACAATTAGCTTCCAGAACATCCATACAGAGAAAAACTCTGGTCAGCAATAGGTTCCTAATTTGGTGTCATGGACGCCTGCAGTGTAATGTGCTGTGGAAAATTACTTCTACTTAACTAACCAAATACACCAAATGAAGAATGGGAAATACATGCCTATTCTACAAGATATCTTCCCTTTTACAGGTTAAACCTCTTTGTTACAGGCCCTAAAGGGATATTCCTATTTTATTGATTGTCATTAAACATGTAGGCAAAGGTAAATAAAGATTATCACCAAATATATTGTTTTTCTGATTTTGCCGCTCTGCAGAGTTAGGCAATGTTCAAACCGCTTATTGCCGACGTAATTGCGGGGACAGATTTCGCCCCGCAATTACGTCGGCTGCTGTGCAGGTAGGGCGGGGGGGCCGGCAGCTTGCCAGCCCCATAGACATTCATTATTCACGGCGCGTACACGCCGCCGAGCGGGGAGGAGAGACGGAATCCATAATTCTCTATGAGAACTGTGGATTACCGTTATGCCTGGGACTGATTTCAGCCGTATTGGAGCGCAAATACGGCGCACAGTACGGCTG
The DNA here is from genome assembly GCA_025379985.1 of Phyllomedusa bahiana. NCBI lineage: Eukaryota > Metazoa > Chordata > Amphibia > Anura > Hylidae > Phyllomedusa > Phyllomedusa bahiana. The sequence continues at coordinate 1,118 of JAODAL010048259.1, read as the reverse complement.
AAATCAGTCCCAGAATAAGCCATGTGAACGAGGCCTTAGAGTCGTTCTTATTTGCTACTCGTTTTCACAAGCTTCCCTAGGTTACCAACCACCTTTTTTGTTATCAGCAGCACAGGGGCTTATTTTTATTGCTGACAAGTTTTAACTCTATAGAAATCTAAAGTCCTGTTCTCTGCTGTTTACATGCCTTCATCACTAATGTCCCTCTAACAGGCTCAGCTTTGAATAGCAGAGGAGATCACTGCTATAAAACAGCTCTGCCTAACCAGTAAGCCTGAAGCTGGCTGGGGCTCTATGAAACAGCATTGCTAGAACACCTCTTTATGGGGTTAAAGTATAACTCCAGATGAAAATTAAAACTTATAGTAGCTGAGTAGTTGTGCTCGAAACATTCCTTGTAGAGATGGACGAATTTCCCGAAATTCGTTTCATTCACTTCGCCAAATTTTTCGGCAAAAAATAACTTCGTTCCGAATTACTTCGCCACGAATCACGTAAAAAAACAACTATTTCCAGGCTGCACAGAGCCTGCAGGGTGCTGTAGAACGTTGTGCCATGCTTAAATATGCAGAGGGAGCTTGGTTTGGTCTTCATACAATGCTGTGTTTTAGTATGACACGCACATGACTGCCACAGCTCTTAGAATCGATTTACTCTAAAATTCCCTGGGCACTTAAGAGGGCAAAACTGACTAAAAAACTGAAGGGGGAATGTAGCCTGATAAAGTAATGGGAGCGACAGCAGGAAAAAAACAAGCTGAGGGCTCAGGTGGCAACATCAGTGACAGAGTGTGGAGGTGACAGCGGCAGCCACAGCAGCATGAGGTCAGGCAGTGGCACAGTGACATTCTGGAGGTGGCAAAAACAGGATTTGGCCTCAGAGTGTCACAATGACACAGTGTCTAGGTCACGGCAGCAGCCACAGCAGCAACATGAGGTCTGACAGTGGCACAATGACACAGTGTTTAGGTCACGGGAGCAGCCACAGCAGCAGCATGAGGTCAGACAGTGGCACAATGACACAATGTGTAGGGACACGCAGCCAGAGCAGCAGCTGAGGTCAACAGTGGAAAAATTTAACAGTGTCTAGGTCCGGCAGCAGCCACCCGCAGGAAAACA